>JZKD02S1952561.1:48930-66870 GCA_000966675.3 Picea glauca
ATATATATATATATATATATATATATATATATATATATATATATATATATATATATATATATATATATATATATATATATATATATATATATATATATATATATAATTGACTTCTCACTAAAATTCTAACTAAAATTCTAATTGTAGAGGTCTATCATAGAATTGACTAGTTTGTGACATGAGGTCATTGTAAGGAAAAAGTCGATATTTATGATATAGGTGTTTATTTTTGCATGGAGGAAAAAAATTATAAAAAAAACCTATCTTTACATGGAGAAAAGAAAAAAGTTATCTTTACATGGAAAAAATAAATAAAAATTTCTCTTTAAGTGGAGGATAAGAGAAGTTTTAAACATTGTGTGAAGTCATCTGGTTCATTTCACCAGTGGTTTTATAAGAAGTCACATACAAGTGAATAACTTGAAAATGAAGAAATATTTAAGTTTATAAGAGATTTCTTGTTAAATTAAATAAAAGGTCAAAGTATTTGCGATATATCCTTAAGAAGGTTAAATTAAATGGTAGATTTATATTAGAAAAAAGACTACAACCAAGCTTAATCCAAAAAAGATCTAATCGTTTGAGTACAACCCAAAGAAGGTGGCTATCCAACAAGGGGTTTCTTATAGAACATCCCAAGCCTTTCATATTGATAAGTAAACTATTTACATAAAATACTAACAATTTTACAAATTTAAATAACATAACTAACAAAAAGTGAAGTGAAACACCACAAAGTCTCTAGTCTAGAGTATTGGTTCCAATTGTTGGAGTTTAATTCATGATTTCTTGCTGAATTGAGACCTTCCCTCAAGAGGTTCCATACTCTTTGACCGAGGAAGAGGCAACAAGACCATTTCCAACCTTCTATTGATTGATAAGGTAAACCATTGACTGTTGTAGCACAACTAGGTCGGCTTCAAGGATCAAGATTGTCTTCTTTTGAGGCATCATAATTCCCATTAAAATTTCTACCATAGGATTAAGGGATGGGTTCAATTGTAACCTCGTTGTTTTTAATTAAAGTCCCTTCCTTTTTCCTTATGGCCATGGATTCATGCTTGTCTTCTTTAGAGTTGTTATACAAGATAAAACCTCAAAGTGGAGAATGAATAGCCGAGATGAATTATTCTGTAAAGCACATAGGAAATCCTCACATCTAATGAGAATGTTCCTTGTTGCATTCATTGAATGATGAGAAAAGAGTATCTCATCACAAACAAGTTTTGGATATTAAATGATTTAATGTTCTTCAACCCTTGTGGAATACCATAAGCTTATGCATGATTATTGGATTGGATGCCTAGACTTCATGAGTAGGATGATTCCATTGTTCCACAAGGGTTTATAATTACCCTCCCCAACTACCACCCAAGGATTATTCTTGGATGCACCATCAAAGAAAAGAGAAAAAGAGGATTGTTCATCTTTCCAAGCATGAAAATCCTCCTTATTCAATCAAAGTTTCCAGCTTAATCTTGAGTGATAAAATTTCCCTCTAAGACTATTATAAGTATAAGTAATATTGAACTGGTCCAACCATTTCACCTCGTCTTTCTCTAACATTTGGAATTCATAATGGTGAAAACCTTTGACATTGATAAATTTTTCCAAAAGGGATATGGAGTTTTTAGCTCCAAGCTCAAGCTTAATGGATTCCCGCTGAAACATCACTCTATTTATAGCAAGCCACATTTTCTAGCATATATTTTAGGCAAGGATGTGCATAAGCATTTCAGAGTATGTTTTATTTTGAGGGAGCCCTTGTATAGGTAGCACCATTTATCAAATAAGTTTTTCCAAGTTTATGGCTTACAAAATTGATGGTTAAACCCATTCATTTCCTGTTTCCATAATTGGGTTATGAATTTGCATTCTAAGAATAGATGGTGAGCAATTTCAATGTTGTCTAGGCATAGGACACATCTAGATGGACTGTGAATTCCTTTCTTGGTTAGATTTTCCACTATCAAGTTTTTTCCTTACACCAAAATCCAACAAAAAATTTTGATTTTGGGAATTCCAACTATATGCCAAGTTTTGTTCCATACAAACATTCTAGGAGGGAGAGATATATTAGTCACTTGGAAATCATAACTGTTAGGATATTTACACACTTAGGAGTTAGTTAATATCAAATTGATGTAATGTTTCATTAGGTTAAAGCGTGTTTCCTTAACATGCATTAAAATGCATTTGTAATTATGTAATTCAATGACAAGTTATGTTCTAAACACAGAGTGATCTGACGACTCATATTCTCCTCGATCTTAATGACTACATTGATCCATGGCTTAGCACTCGATTGGTCCATGATCTTTATTTAAAGAGCATGGAGGGACATTTGATAATGATTGATTGTGAGAAACTCCCTTGTACTATTTTTCTTTTGCATTAATAAATTTCCTCAAGTGGCCACGTTGGTTGGGGCCATGGATGTTTCCCCATTGGGGTTTTACCATGTAAAAACATATGTGTGTTGATCTCTTATCTGGTTGTGTGAGTGGTTACTGAAGGTGTTCGTCCTTTGTTGGGATACCCTTTGTTGTTGAACATGGTATCAGAGCCCATTTGAAGATCCACTCCCATTGTAGATAGAGATATTGAAGTCATGTTGTCGTATATCTAGTTTATGTTGTTTTTGTACATTTTTGGCAAAGAGGATTGTTCCATTGTGTCTAGAGCGCTATTTTCAATTATATTTTTTTTTTCACTCGAAAAGGTTTTCATTGCCCAATATATATCGATTTCATTCGGATCCTTAGGTATAAACCCAAAATACGCCCTTTTTAATTTTTTTAATAGAGATAATATTTTAGTTTTTTGTTTTTGTTTCTGAGTTGCTACTCTTTTTGGTTTGCGTATTCTCTTTTCCCTATGCTCTGTGCGATCTCGGAAAATTAGAAACAAAGCGGAAAGTGTTTTCTTGTCTGTGTATTCTCTTTGTTGTATGCTCTGTGCAATCTCAATAAAATCATAAACAAAGAGAAAACCTGCATTTTTCGAGTAAGCTAACCGAGATCTAACCCCTTGTTGTTGTTGATAAGTGATTTTTTTTTGTGTGTGAACACATGAAAATAAGTTTTTTTTAGCATGCACTTCAAGGCTATATTCCACAACAACAACACCTCTCATCCTCCTCCTTAAGGTTATAATGTGTTTTGCAATAATTCACTTAGTTGAAAGTTATTTTATTAAGTAAGTGGTCTTGAGTTAAGTCTTTTTTTTTTTTATGAAAAAGTTCATGCATCCATTGTAAAGTGCATTTCACTTAATTTTTTGTTACTTTTTTGAAAAAGTTCATGCATCCATTGTAAAGTGAATTTCACTTAATTTATAAAAGTGAATTACTATAAACAACTTTAATATTCTTTTTAGTTACTCTATTTTGCATGCAACTTTAATTTACATAGTAACTTCATTGTGAAAGAGATTGCCACTTATTCTATAAAAGTGGGTCATTTCATAAGTAACTTATTTAAAAGTGAGCTTATAGATAAAGTTAGATAAGAAAGAATATCACCACATGGACCAACTTCTACTTGCCATGTAAGTCTTTGGTTACTGTTTATGCTTTTTTTCAAAAGGGCATAAATTTCACATCCGAAGTCCGTTTTTCAATGTCATTTTTTTCTTAAACAACCTATTTTTTTCGAGAGCTTTCCATCCAAACCATTAGTTTCAACCTTTAAATCCATATTCTATGCATATTTTAATATGACTTCTCCCAATGATCTCTTTCTTACCAATACCAACTACTTCTCATGGAAATCCCATATGGAGGATGTACTAAGAAGTAAAGGATTGTACCTGGTTACCTTGGGAAAAGAATAAGAACCCATTGATGATGAAAGTAAATTCAAATGGGATAATAAGAATGACGAAGCACGTGGACTAATTGGAATTTCCATATCTCCTAATTTAAGGCTTCACCTTCAAGGAATTAATTCCCTTGATAATGTTCGACAACACAGGTATTCCAATAGAGGATGAACACCTTCAGTAATCACTCACACAACCAGATCAAAGATCAACACACCTATTTTTGATGTGGTAAAAACCCTACGGGGAAACATCCACGACCCCAACCAATGCAGCCACTTGGAGCAGTTTATTAATGCAAAAAAAAATATTACAGAGAAATTTTACAAGATATTTTCTCACAATTGATCATCGAAAAATGACCCTCCATGATCTTTAAATAGATATCATGGACCAATTGGGTGTTAAGCCACATATCAATGGCCGTTAAGATTGAGGAGAATATGAACCGTCAAATCACTCTATGTTGGGAACATATTGTGACCGTCATATTTCCTAACTACAAATGCATACTAATGCATAATAAAGAAAAACACTAAGAAACACACTTTTATCTAATGACACATTAGACCCAGTAGATCTTAACTAACTCTTAAGTGTCTAAATATCCTATCACCCCCCGCCCCCCTTAAGAACAAATTGGGATATGATTGAAGGATTTACAATAGTGACACAATAGGAGAAGGAAAGAGGCATTAGAGCCTACCCCCCCTTAATGAAAACTCCTTGAACTCCTAACATAGATCGAAGTTTGGAAAACTTTGCTTCTGTAAGAGACTTTGTAAAAATGTCTGTAACTTAATCTTCCATAGGGAAAACAAGAACTTCAATAACTTGATCATGAATGAGCTTTTTGATGAAGTGCATGTGTATCTCGATGTGTTTGTTGCACTGATTTTGAACTAGGTATTTAGCGAGCTTGATGGCACTCTGATTGTCGCACCAAAGGCTGGTCGGATGCTGCTGCTGGAATCCAGACTCTGAAAGGATCTGTCGAAGCTACAAGGCTTCCTGAATTGCATTTATTGTTTCTAGGTACTCTTCTTTTGTTGAATAAAGTGCAATAGCCTATTGTTTCTTATAGGCCCAAGTGATAAGTCCTGATCCAAGGCTGAAAACATAACTTACAGTAGAATTCCAATTATCAGGGTTGCTAGCCCAATCTGAATCAGTGAAACCAACCAATAAAGGAGTCCCCCCTGAACTATAATGTATCCCGAGATGAACTGTACCACAAACATAACGAAGTATCCTTTTAGCTGCTTTCCAATGGCTTTCATGGGGTGTTTGCATATACCAAGCAATAATACCAACACCAGAATGAAAGGGAGAAGCGGTTGGTTTACAATCGTTCATGTGAAAGTGACGAAGAAGGTCACAAGCATACTTAGACCAGGAAAGAAAAATTCCTTCATTGGTTTGCAAAACTTGGAGGCCAAGGAAGTAATGCAAAAAACCTAAGTCTGGCGTTTCAAATTTCTTCTTAAGGCTGGTTTTCACATGGTTTAAAAGTTTTGAGTCACTACCAGTAAGGATAAGGTCATCAACATAAAGGACAAGGATTATGATATGGCTTCCTACTTTCTTGGTATAGACATTAGGATCAGAATGACATCTAGAGAATCCAGTGTCAATGAAAAATCTATCCATTTTGGCATACCAAGCTCAGGGAGATTTCTTAAGACTATAAAGAGATTTCTTAAGGAAACAAACAAGGCTAGATTCATTCTGGACATAGACATGAGGTTTTTCCATGTAGATTTCTTCTTGCAAATCTCCATGCAAGAAGGCGGATTTAACATCTATCTGATGGACCTCCCATTTATGTGAGGCAGAAAGGAAAAGAACAAGGCGGATGGAATTCATTTTGGCTAAAGGGGAAAAGGTTTCATTATAGTCAATTTCTTCAACTTGGGAAAATACTTTGGCAACTAACCGAGATTTGTGTCTTTCAACACTTCCATCTGATACATACTTAATTCTGTAGACCCATTTACATTTGACAAGTTTTCTTCCTTTTGGAAGAGGTACAATATCCCAAGTATCATTTTTCATTAAAGAACGATTCTCTTCAATCATTGTTGTATCCCAATCTGGATGACCTGAAGCTTCTACAAATATCTCAAGGATCACTGACAAGACCACCAACTGCTTCTCGTGTTGAACGAACCCATCTAGGAAGCGGTGGAATTGGAGCTGGTTCAGGTTCAAAGGACTCATCTGGAGGAAGGTGAGCCGTTGGAGGTGGATTTTCATCATCATTATCATCATATGAAGAAAAAACTAGAATAGGAATAGAAGAAGGCACAAATGTCGAAGATGGCTTGTAGGCCAAAGAAGGAACAATCACCGAATTAGGCTCGCATGCCAAGAGATTTTCATCAAATTTAACATCTCTTCTAATAATAATTTCATTACAATGTGGTTGAAGAAGTCTATAACCTTTGGCATCTTCAGAATAACCAAAAAATATACACTTCTCACTTTTAGGCTGCATTTATTTCCTTTTCTCATCAAGAATGTGAGCCCATGCTATACCGCCAAATATACGGAAGTGACTTACATCTGGTTTAAGTTCAGTCCAATATTCTTCCGGTGTTATATTTTTAATATTCTTTGTGGGAGTGCGATTTACTATATAATTTTCATAGTTGATGGCTTCTACCCAATACTTTAGACTTAATCCCTTAGATTGGATCATACAATTAGCCATTTTTTTAATGTGCGGTTCTTTCTCTCAACAACAACATTTTGTATAGGTGTATATGGAACAATGTGTTGCATTTGGATTCCCTGTGTAGTGCAGTAACTTGTAAAATTTCTGTTCGCATATTCGCCTCCATTCTTTGTTCTTAACCTTTGAATTTGATATCCGTATTGCTTTTCTACAAGGCCCTTGTAGGCCAATTTTTTTTCAAAAACTTCACTTTTAGGTTTTAAGAAGTAAACCCAAGTATGTTTGGAAAAGTCATCAATGGAAGTTAAGAAATACTTGCACCCAGAAAAAGAAGGAGTAGAAAGTGGACCACACAAATCACTGTGAACAAGCTGCAAAGGGACCGAGGCATGCCACGAGGCACGTTTGTCAAAACTGTCCTGATGATGTTTGCCGAGAACACAACCAACACAAACACCATCTTTGCATGAAACAGGAGGAAGAACAGTCACCGTCTGTTTATTATATAGTTGCTGCAATGAGAAATAGTTTAGATGACCAAACCGCTCATGCCAAATTTTGCTCAAGTCATCGCTATGAGAAAAAAAAACTGATGAAAAAGATGATGAACCAAAGTTGTCAAACTTGTACAACCTGGTAATATCATCAACAATTCCAGTTGCAAGAACATGCTTGGAATCTTTTTGATCCTTGATTACAACTTGGTGAGGTGAAAACTCTAYGGTTTTACCTTCACCTGAATAAGTGATTTGATATACTGATAGAAGGTTACAAGAAAGACTTGGAACACATAATACATCATTGAAATGACCATTATCTACTTGAACTGTTCCACATCCTAAAACAGTAAGAGATCTATCATCACCAACAAATATTTTCTTAGTGTTACATTCATTTAGAGCAGAAAATATGTATTTATCCTTAGCCATATGATAAGATGCTCCAGAATCAACAAGGAACTCATCAGAAGAATAAGTATAAGTTGTATTGAAGGAGAAACCAGAAGAAGAAAGTGCATGTCCATGAGAAGAAGAAGAAGAAGTGGAATCAATATTGATGTTGTGCTTCTTCATCGTTGCTTCTAAAGCTACCATCTTCTTGAAACATTTGGATTCATCATGACCATCTTTATCACAAAAGTTGCAATGACTGCCAGTCTTCTTATTTTTATATTTTTCTCCTTTGTCACCATTAGGAGTTGAAGCTGTTTGAGCAGGTTTGGGACCCTTATGTTGCTTGTTGTTGTAGCGAAGATGTTTCTTCTTGGGATACTTGGGTTTATCTTTCTGCTAGGCAACTAAGGCTTTGTTGGAGGTACCTGCAGTGCTGATCACTCCAAGTTGTACAAGATTATCTTCCTCTCTAATCAAAACAACACAAAAGGACTCAATAGTGGGTTTTTGATAATATTTCCCTAAAGCCTCTCTCATGGCATAAAAGGTAGATACAAACACATAATATGCACTACCTAGCTTAGAAAGAATAAGATAGATACAATGCTCTTCCTCCATTTTTATCTCACATTCTTCACATAAAATTTTGAGTGTCTTAAACTTAGATAGATAGTCTCCAAGGAAAGAAAAATCACATGGAATTAAGTTCAATACTTTATTTTCTAACTGTTGTGCTCAAATAATATTGAGTTTACCAAACACATATTCAATCTTTTCCCAAGCTTCATCGGGGTCATCGATTTCTTTAAGGTGGAAACTTAAATCAAGATAGATGGACATTACGATTAGTCCATGTGCTTCATCACTCCTATTAGCCCATTTGACTTTGTTATCATCATCAATGGGTTCTTTTTCCTTTCCCAAGGAAGTAGTTGGTGCTAGTAAGCAAAATATTACTGGAAGAAACCATATTAAATATGTAGATAATATGAATTTAAAAACTGAAAATAATGATCTGGATGGAAATATCTCAAAAAATTATGCGATTTAAAAAAAAAATGGCACTAAAAATGGATTTCGGATGTGAAAGTTATGCCCTTTTAAGAAACGACACAAATGATAACCAAAGGACCATGTGGTGGTGTAAGTTGCTTTATGAAGTGACCCACTTTTATAAAGAGAAGTGAGGATAAATTTTACAATGAAGTTACTTTATAAAAGAAAAACTGCATGCACAATAAATAACTCTAAAATAAAATATTAAGGCTACTTATAGTGATTCACTTTTATACTTGAAGTGAAATACACTTTACAATTTGAGCATGAAATTAAAAAAAAAAAATAACAAAAGAGAGACTTGAACTCAAGACCTCTTACTTAATAAGACAATTTTTAGCCAATGGTCTAACAAAACA
Source organism: Picea glauca (assembly GCA_000966675.3). NCBI lineage: Eukaryota > Viridiplantae > Streptophyta > Pinopsida > Pinales > Pinaceae > Picea > Picea glauca. The sequence goes on from JZKD02S1952561.1 coordinate 57,738, forward strand.
TATTTTATTGTTTAACAAGATGATTTTTGTTGTTGTTATTGAAGACAACCTTGAAGAACGTGCTAAAAAAAACTCTTTTCACAAAAGAAAAAAATTCACTTCTCGATGACAACAAGGGTTAGATCTCGGTTAGCTTACCCGAGAGATGCACAGTTTCCTATCTATTTATGGTTTTCCGAGATCACATAGGGCATGGAGAAAAGAGCATACGCAGATACAAAAGAGTAGCAACCCGGAAATAAATAATATAAAACCAAAATAATACTCTACAAAAATTTTAAAAATGCGTATTTAGGTTTTATACCTTCGGATCTGACTGAAATGGCCGTATGTTGGGAAAATAGAAACCTTTTTGAGTGAAACGAAAAGTGTTCCTAACTTAAACGAGTGCTCTAGATGCAATGGAATAGTCCTCTCAGCCTATAAATGTATGTAAATTATAGAGACAACTCGGCTTCACGATCTCGATCTACAACAGGAGTGCATCTTCAAACAGGATTTGATACCATGTTCGACAATACATGTATTCCAACAGAGGATGAGCACCATTAGTAAACACTCACACAACTAGATCAAATATCAACACAACGATGTTTTGACGTGGTAAAACCCCTATGGGGAAACATCCATGGCCCCAACCAACGCGACCACTTGGAGTAGTTTATTAATGCAAAAGAAAAAAATTATAGAGAAATTTTACAAGAGAGTTTCTCACAATTCATCATCGAAAAATGAACCTCCATTCTCTTTAAATAGAGATTGTTGGCACAGGGGCAGACCCACGGTTTAATGCTCAAGAGCGCACCAACAAAACCCTAACTACCGGCCCTTTCGACAACACCTACGAAGCAGATGAAGTCTCACTCGAGCTAGAAGCAGGGGTGGTTGCAGGACTCAGATGTCTGCAACCTTAGCTAGGACATAGATCTTTGATTATCTTGCTTACAACGCACTTAGCATCAGTTATTCCTTAACACACATTCATTAATACACTTCATAGAAAGCACAAAGCACCACAGTAATTACTCAGATCTAGCAGTTAGCAATGATAAACAAGTTATACTTAATAAATTAAGCACTTAGCATCTTATGTATCATATCTACCATGCATTCATATCTCCTAAGCACAAAGCATCAATAGATCTATCTAAACATATCAGAGCACTTAGCAAGAAAAACACATCAGCACAATACACAGAGTTACCGTGGTTCACCCCCACCTTGGGGCTACGTCCACAAAGTCTTCTTCTGTTATTATCTTCTGTAAACCAAGTTACAACAAAAATCCTTCAAGATCCTACCCCACCTAGGACAAGAGATCTGCACAGCTCGCTAGATCCTCTTTCCCCAGGTAGATCCAAGCACTAAGTCCTCCCTTGACCCGTGCACTCAACACTTACAATACTTACAGTAGGCACAAAGCTCTTACAGTCACACAGACGTCTGATCACATAGATCTACTTTATGCACTAAGCCATTCACTTTACATCACACCCCCCCTTTTTATACACATCTCCTACCCTTCTATTTATACATACAAAAGGCCTAAATAAGGGTTGATATCGCTTTCCCATTACAATATTCCCAAAAATCCCAAAAAGCCCTAAAAAGGGGCGGAGATCCTGTGATCTCCTCTTCACCATGTGCTCCTTCTTCGATTGGATGTTGGAGTACCGAAAACAGTCAATATGACCAAGTATTCCTCAAAACTTAGTCAAGGGCCAACATAGATCATGGACCAATTGGGTGTTAAGCCATGAATCAATGGTCGTTAAGATCGAGGAGAATATGAACCATCAGATCACTCTATGTTGGGAACATATCATGACCGTCAGATTTCCTAACTACAAATACATACTAAAGAAACACACTAAGAAACACATTTTTACCTAACGACACATTAGAACAAGTATATCTTAACTATCTCCTAAGTGTCTAAATATCCTAACAGATGAAGCTTGGGAAAAACTATCAGCTATGTTTGGTAAAAAAAAAATTATTTGAGCCCACCATTTATAAAATCAGTTAATGGCTTTAAGTCCCAATGATTTTAATTGCATTGAATATTATTTATCTAAGTTCAAAACGCTTAGACTTTTATGTATAGAATGAAAAATAGATCTGTTGGCCCTCAACCAAGTTTTGAGGAAACATTAGTCGTTCTTGACCAATTTTGGGACTTCAACAGGCTGGTCGAAGGTGGAATGCCCAGGATGAGCTGAGATCGCGGGATATCACTTGTTTTGCAGGCTCTTGGACCCAAAAAAGGGTTTACTAGGGTTTATGTAATGGGTTATGGGATGTCGACCCATGGGTTTATCCATGATTAAGACATTTTGTAAATGTATAAATAAGTAGCTAAGCGATGTAAGAAGTCTGGTTGACTATGTGCACAATATGTTGTAAGTGTTAATGTTGGCTTATTTCAAGAGTTTGTAAGTTTGTTTGTGCAAATAGACTGCGTAGAGTGAGGCTCTGTCCCTTGAACTGATTTTGGGAAGGAGGATCTGACACGTAGTGCACAGATCTCTTGTCCTTTGTGGAGTTTGGCTCTGTGGCTTTGTGCACATGAGAAAATGAATGTAAGAAGATTGAAGACTAATAAAGAAGAAGAAGAAGTTGGTGGACGTAGCCCCACACTGGGGTGAACCACATATATCATGTGTCTTGATGTGCTTTGTGTGATGTGAATTATGTTGTTTATCTTTTTAGTGCTGTTGTTATAATGTATGATGAATGCATTTGATGTTGTTTCTTAGTGATTAATGGTATTAAAGATAAATGAATGCTAGATCTAAGCCAATTCTATGTGCTAAGTGATTGAAAGTGCTTTATCTTTATTGTTACCACGCTGATCTGTAATAAGGGTTTAATGTGCAATGTGAATGAGACTCATGAACTAATGCATATTGTTGTTTAAGTGATTTTCTAAGTGTTGTAATCATAGATCTGTGGCCATCTTGGTTGTAGAGACCTGAGTGCTACAAACTCCCCCACCTCTACCTCGAGTGAGAGTTAATCTGCTTCGCAGGTGTTGCCGAAAGGGTTGGTAGTTAGGGTTTTGTTGGTGTGTTGTTGAAGCATTGAACCCTGGGTCTGCCCCTGTGCCAACAAATGGTTCCGTTGCTGGGACCTGAAACTATGATTGCTAGGAACTGAAGAAAGGATAAAGCTCTGTATGTGGATCTACTGCTGTAGTGTGCAGTAGTCTAATTGATTTGCAGAGCTCTGTGCTAAGAAATAAACCTGATTTGAAGAAAATAGGTAAGATCTTAAAGCTTTGTGCTCTGGTAAGGGTAAGATAAGTGGAATTTTTTTCTTCGAAAGCATGAATCTAGCTATGTTTGATAGATTATGTCCTAGTCTGAATGGTAGGGCCCAGTTAGAAGAAATAATTGATCTGAATAAAGAAAAATATATTATTCCTATGCATAGAAATAATTTTTGGACTAATAAGTGGATGTAAGAACCTAGAAAGAATTTTTGCAGATTGCAGGTCCAACACTGTGATCCCAATGCACAGTATAGGAGAGGTTGGGGTTCATTTAAAAGAAAGAGAGGATTGACACTGTGTTATAATTGTAGAAGATCGAGACATCTTGCTAAGGAATTCCCTGGTACAGGTCCTATTTGTCTTTATTGTAAAGTTATTGGTCATGAGGTTGAGGATTGTGCAAGAATGATTGCTAAAGTTGAAAAGATGAACACAAGACAATAAAACTCTAAAGAAAGTCAAGAGGCTAAGAGCATGTTGGAGAATCATAAAGAGAAAGAGTTAGAGAATACATTAGTACATTTAAAATAAGTAATGGATGATCACAAAGACATCAATTTACCTGAGATCCTAAAAGAAAAGCAACACATAGTTATAAGAATAGAAGACTTTGACATAGATTATGTATTGGATGAATAAACACACACAAATATTATGCCATAAAGCACTTGTGAAATTTTGGGAAGGCCTGCTATGATACCTTCATTATGAAGGATAGAATTGTTTAAAGGAAAGATGATAACCCTATGTGGAAGAGTTACTAATATACCTATGATTGCTCAAGAAACATTGACTGAGGAAGAATTTAAAGTCATTAAATTTATTGAGAACAACGCCCCTTTTCCACTTTTATTAGGAAATACTTGGATTGAGAAGGATCAGATCAGAAGGAAAGAAGAGAAGGAAACTATAGAATAGAAAAAGCAAGAACTAAGGGACTTCATAACCAGAAAAATAGAGAGATTAATAGAAGAACAAGAGGATAAGTCGAAGCAACATAGGGTAAGAGAATTAGCTGTCGAAGTTGAAAGAACACATGAAGGCTTGAAGAACTTGTCCGTGCAGGAAAGAAGTATAGCCACCCTAGAAATAGTAAGAGAAGGGACATTAACCTCATAATCTGTAAGAGCAAATCAACAGTGCGAAGTCCTTTCACGAGGAGAGAATAAGAATACAAATGGGAAGAGGATTCTGAAAATTGTTGGAGAAGCTCAAATCATAGGAAAGAAGCCCATGAAGCTCAATAAGAAGAAAGAGAATCTTGAAAAACTACAGGAAGCTACAGAGAACATAAGGAATACTTCGTAGGAGGCATATATGCAGAACTTGAACCTTGTCGGAATAGCAGAACCACACAGAATGAGACTTCACCACGGGGAAGCTATATGACCATTGGAGGCACCACGACCATTAGAATGATGCCCCAGAATGGCTAGAAAAAACAGTTATGAGAAAATGGACCGTTGATACCATGCCATAACAGATGGATTCACATTGATGGTCACCTTCCTACCCGTTGGAGGAATCGATTACGACACTTGCTTATTTAACCCGTTGGACGCTACGCCAGGACCACTTTTTTCCACTCATGATTATCCAAGCTACCAGAGAATTGATTGTATATTGCACTGTGATTTCTAGACCTCACCATCCATTGGATTACCTCGCTTATCCATTCGCCTAACCGATATACTTGCCTACAAGTGTGGATGTCACGTGAACCTAGTGTGTTAGAGATATCTGTTGGGGAGATCCTTACGAAGATAATGGCTGATAGACAATTTTCTGTAGGAATACAGGCATCGTTGACTGAGGGACTGCAAGCATCCCCTTTGATTGAATGTCATTCTAGCCGTTCTAACCCTGTGACTGAGAAGAGAAGTAAGCATCACGATGATTTGGCTAACGCGAAGTATATCCCATCGGTCTTGCTAGATTACATACCGCCTTTGTCTGGCGTGGTTAACCATGAAAACATCCCACATGATTTTGAGTATACGTTGATCACTACATACATACCGAAGGGGATACACGTTGTTGGAACCCAGTTGGGGAAAATCCCAGCTCTGAAGAACAAAAAATTTAATCTTGGTGACAAAAAGAACTACGCCATGCTTGTGCCCCATAGGTATTTGATGAAGACGAATGGGAAGAAGCTGCACATAGTCTCCCGACCGTGGATTAAGGAGTTGGTGCAGTCCACGATACTTAATGCAACAGAGGCTCAACTTCAGCGAGTCCAATAAGAAAAGGAACATGCTACAAAAGTCTTGAAGCAAGAAAAGGAGGAGGTCTTAGAGAAACTACGAGTTGCGCAGTCTTGCGTAACCACCTACGAGAAGGAGAAATATAAAATTCAGGCAATGTTTGAGGAGGACAATGCAATGATACAAAAAGAAAAATATTAGTTGCTCGTAGAGTAGAATGTGGTCAAAGAAGCGGTGACTAAAGCACTTCTCTCTATGCCGAACTTGGAACAAGAAGAACAAGATTCAACCAAGATTTAAGTGGGGAAGCTCACTGAGGCCATTCTGTAGCTTCAAGCACGGGTAACAGAGTTGGAGCTTTAAGAAGTACCTAGCACTCCACAGAAAGTGCACGACCAAAGGGAGGAAACCGCTAAGAGTGCAGTTGGAAGGATCAAGGTCCTCGCCTTAGAATGTAAGCAGTTGAGTGATTGAAGTGTGTAAACCTATGAACGCCTCATAGAAGATCCAGAGATGAGGAAACTGAAAGCACAACTCCAGGAGGTGAAACAACACGCATCCACCATGCAGGCACAGATGAAGCTACTCACTACGGTCAAGCGAATGAAGAGATCACAGGAGTAGCACACAATCCAACAACAAATTACTGCCATCCAGAGTAGATTCATGGAAGTTACACAGAGACTACATTCGGTGAGGGATGAAGCTTGCATGATTTTTGAAGATATTTAAGGACAAGGCTCACAACTAGACCAAGTGGTTACGATAGTGGAACAACACCTTTTACAGAGCAACTAATTTAGGAATTCGCCGTGCAGGAGGCTCTGGTGAAGTAGCAAGTCGAGGCAGCTCGAGCTAAGCTCGAGGCCTTTGAAGGAGAATTTCCCAGATCTAAGTGACTTGGGATGAGTCATAGGTGAGTGTTGTAGGCCTTTTGTCCCTTGACCATGTTTTGAGGAAACATTGGTCGTGTTTGAACACTTTTGGGACTTTGACAGGTCGGTCGAAGGTGGAATGTCCAGGTGGAGTTGAGATCCCGGTATCTCACTTGTTTTGCAAGCTTGTGGACCCAGGGAAGGGTTTACTAGGGTTTATGTAATGGGTTATGGGATGTTGACCCATGGGTTTAACCATGAGTAGGAATTTTTGTAAATGTATAAATAAGTAGCTAAGCGATGTAAGTGTAAGTGCACAATATGTTGTAAGTTTTAATGTTGTCTTAGTGCAAACAAACTGTGTAGAGTGAGGCTATGTGCCTTGACCTGATTTTGGGAAGGAGGATCTTCCACGCAACGTGCAAATATCCTATCCTCTGTGTAGTTTGGCTTTGTGGCTTTGTGCACAGGAGAAACCGAATGGAAGAAGATTGAAGACTAATAAAGAAGAAGAAGAATTTGGTGGACATAGCCCCACATTGGGGTGAACCACGTATATCTTGTGTCTTGATGTGCTTTGTGTGATGTGAATTATGTTGTTTATTTTCTTAGTGCTGTTGTTATAATGTATGATGAATGGATATGATGTTGTTGCTTAGTGCTTAATGGTATTAAATATAAGTGAATGCTAGGTCTAATCTAATTCTATGTGTTAAATGATTGAAAGTGCTTGATCTTTATTGTTATTGCGCTGATCTGTAATAAGGGTTTAATCTGCGATGTGAATGAGTGTTAAGAACCTGAATAGATCTAAGGGAAACACCACTTATTACAAATCAATATAGAAGAAACCACACTTTATTATTACCAAACCCTTGAGGTAGGGCAACACCATACAATGGATCCTATTATGGAAGGGATCCTCTCATGTTCACTTGCCTCTTCGAGGGGGCATCCTCCTATTGAGATTCAACTCCAAATAAAATACTTCTCTTTATGTCTCATTACATTGCTTGAACCCCTTTATATAGTGATACCATCATCTGAGAACATTCTAGAGGAGGAATCTTCTAGAAGTAGAACCTTCTAAGAAGTCCTCTTACATTTATTATATCTAACTACCATAGTGGACTTTATTTAATAATATAGTGGACCTAGNTACCTTACCTTCCATGCCCCTTATGAAAGTGTTGTCCTCAACGCTTGATGTACAACCATATCATCCAGGGTCCCATGAATAAGTGTGGACCATAGTGCTGAAGTAGACTAGAGAACCAGGGTATCATTGAGAAATGGTAGCCACCATATTGAAGTAGTCCAACCGCCATTGTAAACTAGGGTCCCATGTCCAATTTCTCATGTGAACCCCACATGGAAGACATCGACATCCAATAACCAACTGAAAATGATGCTCCCAATACTGACACCTATCATGTGGATCCAAATAAGAATATCCATCCACATAGTGGGATATGATCAAATATGAATCTGCAAGGAACAATATCATTGTAGAATATGTAGGCTAGACGTTGGTAACTAGCTCCTGATGTGGGACATTGATGTTCTCTAAAGAAGGCGGAGTAGAGTCATTAAATAAAATATGGAAGTGGTTGTCATCCCAGAAACGACAACTATCCATATACCAATCATCGCAATCAATTTCAAAATCATACCAAGCATATATTTATTGATTATATTCATCCCTGAGGTCTACCATAAGAAACCTCTCTTGCATGTTATCCAAAGAATCTTGAATACTATGAAAACTATCATTGAGACCATCTACAAAGCCATCAAATCTGTCAAACAATTGGGCTTTGAATGTTTCAGTAATCTGTAGAATTTCTTTGAGGGTTTGAGAAGAAATAGCCATCTGAGCACCCTATGAAAATTTATGAACTCTTCAGTCTCACCTCCGTCATGAAAAAACCCAAAAAATAGAACAATAAATTACTGCAGAAAATCGCGGCGTTTTCTGGAAAAACCCTGAAAAAATGTTGAATTTAAAATGTTCATAACTTCACTTCCCGGACTCCGTTTCGATTGATTTTTTTTTTGAAATTGGGTGAAATTGTGAGAGGAACTCAGATATGTAATTGTTTTTGGAAAATTCATCCTCTAGATTCTACAAGAAAAAAAATCGCGCCATCGTCCGCGGAAAAAACCCTAAAAAAATGCAGATTTTAAAACTTGAATATCTTGACTTCCCGGACTCCGTTTCAGACGATTTTTTTTTTTCAACATGGGTGTTTTTATGAGAAGAACTCAGATCTACAACTAGTTTCTACAATTTTTTCATAGAAATATACCAAAAATTTCTATAATTTTGCGGCCCTATTTTTTCTTCTCTGAAAAAAAAACCTGCAAAAATAAAAAATATTTGCCCACAATGTCTGCCAAGGAAAGTTCTCTGATACCACTTGTTAAGAACCTGAATATATCTAAGGGAAACACGTTTTGATACAAATCAATATAGAAGAAACCACACTTTATTATTACCAAACCCTTGAGGTAGGGCAACACCATACAATGTATTCTATTATGGAAGAGATCCTCTTCTGTTCACTTGCCTCTTCGAGGGGGCATCCTCCTATTGAGATTAAAATCCAAATAAAATACTTCTCTTCACTTCTCATTACAATTCTTGAACCCCTTTATATACTGCTACCATCACCTAAGAACATTCTAGAGGAAGAATCTTCTAGAAGTAGAACCTTCTAAGAAGTTCTCTTACATTTATTATATCTAACTACCATAGTGGGCCTTATTTAATAATA
>JZKD02S1952572.1:0-22479 GCA_000966675.3 Picea glauca
GTAGCCTAAGAAACTAGGGGGTTGGAGACTCCTTCCAGTTGCAGCTGGAAAACAAAGGAAGTTGGTGCTTCCAATGAATGTAATTCTTCAAGACATATAAGAAAAAACATTATGTAGTTTTCTCCCTATTTGGGTTTCCACGTAAAACACTAGTGTATTGTGTATGTGGGTGATTGTTCATTATTGGATAATAATTCTACATTGATATAACACTTGGATTATTTGGAGAAAAAATATTATAATTACGATATTACTGATTCACCCCCCTCTCAGTAATCCAACAGTTTGAGTACTTCATATCGACTTGTTTCATCAATTGTGTAGTGGTATAGTCCTCATCATTATTTCTAATTGTTTCATTGTAGTTGCAATCTCTTCTTGATACTTTTTAATGGCAATTATTCCTTATTGTACAATTCTTGCATGTGTGGCATAAAATGATTTTATCGTGGGTAGCCTATATTTTTGCATGTGTTTGAGGCACGTGTTGACCTTGTTGACCCTCTTTCTTAGAAGCATGTGGTCAACACTCTTTATTTCCTTGTTTAGATCATTTGTGTTGATATTCAATAGGAAATCCATCATATCACTCCCAGCCTCACCATGGCTCTTGGTTTACATGAGTGGATCATTCTTGTTGATATTTGACACTTGTTTTCAACTTTGTCGAATCATTTTCAACATTAGCATGTTTTTGGTCATATTTTGTGTCCATTCTTTTTAGATTATTCTTTGACAACATTGTGGATTTGAGTTACCGCATTCACCACTCATGCATATGCCTTACTTCATTGATTATGAGTTTGTGTGAAAGTGTTTTTGAGGCTACGGTTTTGAAGCAATACTCTTTATGTAAACTCATGTTTGTTAAGTCACTTTCGAAAAGGTTCATGTTGAGTTGTTTTGGAATCTATGGTCCTACATATACACTCTCCATTGAAAATTGTTTCTGCAACTCATCGTGGTTAGGGCGTTGTCATCATTGGTCATCATTGTGTTCCCTCTTCAAACAAAATTAAGGGGCATTATTTTGATGTTTATTTGGTCAATGTTTTGTTAACCACATCTTTCCCAAGTGTATATGAAGAGGGGGCGATGGGACGTAATATTTACATAGTCAATTATCATTTATGACAACTCTCTTTATGTGTGTTCCCACATCAACCTTAAGTAGATATATGAAGAGGGGGCGATGGGACGTAATATTTACATAGTCAATTATCATTTATGCCAACTCTCTTTATGTGTGTTCCCACATCAACCTTAAGTAGAGATGTTGGGGATATTTTTGTTAATATTGATTTGTGGCCCCAATGACTTTTAAATGTCATTTATTATAAATCTTAGAGGTCAATGATGGATTATATCGGTGTTAGTGGGTTCCCTCTAAGGTGACCATACCTCGTGTTGGGATCCACATCATAAGTGACTCTAACATCTACTTATTAAGAGACATGCACCACATCCATACTTGTCTCACTTGAGAAAATATATCACTATTTATATTATCTTGAAAAGTACTTATTGTATAAGAGAAATTCTTGTGTTATGGATTATATTTCATTATGATGTATGATTAATAATGATTTGGGTTTAGTATATTATCACATTAATTAAATGATACCTTGTCATTCCTAAGAACAAGGTCCTTTTCATTCAATTTGTTCCATATTAATTATTAGACCATCATGTTATTCCCATATTAGTAAATATTAAAGGAGACTCATTAAACATTTTATGTAGAGTAAAATTAAACTAAACATCTCCTAGCTCAAGGAACAATGTTGTTATTTTAGCCTAGGGTGTGCATGAAAATTGTCCAAGCTAGATGCTTCCTCGTAAGATAGTAATTTGTATACTATATTCTATTCATTTAGATGTTTTCTTCATCATTTTGTATTATTAGAGTCAATGAGAGAAGAAAAAAACATCACAAAGTAGAATATTCATTTATGATCTCTAAAAAATGACTCCAAGATAACTCTCCTAACAAGACCTTGGGTTTTAGTTTGTGGAGGCTATCACTAAACTTAGAAATCTTGAGAACTATAAAGCCAAGTGTGCCCAAGTTATATTCAAACTAACCTCAATTATAAACTCCTATGAAACTTTGGGGATCTTTCACAAATTTTATAGAATATGTTTACCTCAAGTGATGAATAAATCCAACATGTTAAATAAAATCGAGAGAAATATCCATGATGTATGTGAAGGCTATTATTGAACTTAGAAATATTCAAAACTATAAAACCAAGTGTCCCCAAATTAGACTCAAATTAACCAAATTAGATTCAAACTAACTTAGATTACCAACTCAAACTAACCAAAATAGATTCAAACTAACCTAGATTACCAACTCCAATGAATTTTGGTAGTTTCCATAAATTTTAGAGTATTGTTTACCTCAAGTGAGAAAAGTGATGAGATTAATAAATAAAAACTTGTTAAATGAAAATGGAGAGAGAGATGCACAATGTGGGATGGTTTTTCATTATAGAAGAGATAATATATTAGATCATTCAGAGATAATGAACATAATTACCAAAACTTATCTTAGCCTAAAAGTTACATGAATTGAATTTTACCTCAGCCTATGAAATTATTTATTTATAATGTTAAAAATGGTCATGATATTGTAACACCAAGTTTTTCACAAAATTTTACAGATTTATCTTTCGATAAAGGCTTGGTGAATACGTCAACCAATTAGCCTAAGAACGATAATATAAAAGTTATCTCTATTTTGGACCTTCTCATGGATGAAATGGTAATGAAACTCCATGTGCTTCATATTTCAGTGGAAATCCAAATACCAACTTCAAAATGAAACTATTGTCACAATAAAAATGGGGTATTCCATTTTGTTGAAATCTTGTATCCTCCAAGATCCTCCTCAACCACACTACCTCACATGAAATGTATACAGCCTTGTTTTCTACCTTTGTGGACACATCACAAATTTTGTAGGCATCTTCTTAGTCAGTGATATTTCCTTCAAACCCAACATCAATACATACATTGAAGTAGATATGTCATCTATCAAATCTACCCAATCTAAGTCCATAAATTCTTTCAAATTAAACATGTCATTTCTCACAAAATCCTCACCAAATTCCATTATTCCTTATGCATACTTCAATGTCCTCTTTGTATGCTTCCAAATGCATAACTTTTGATGAAGTCATGCACATGGAAATACGATGTACTACAAATCTAACTTCAGTATTGTTATCACTCCAAGAAATTAGTCCCTGACTGTAAGGGGTGTAAACTTGGTAACTTAAATAGATCAATAATGTAGAGGAAAAAGGATCAAATCAGATGACTTAATAAACTCACATACATTTAGAAACACATAAACCACTCGAAAGACCAAGGCTTTCAACTATGTTGCTCAAAAGGTTTTAATCAATGTGTGGAAACATGGAGAAGACTCATTATGCTAACAGAAATACCTATACAATAGTATATGTGAATGACCAGTAATGATAGGTAAGATACTCTTCATACCAACAGAAACATATATAAGATTGCATATAATATATGGCCAGACATAACAGGTAAATACTTGCATCTTTAGTTTATGAATGCACGGATAGGATGACAACTATCTGGCATTAAGACAAACATAAGAAGCAATGTATAAAATTTTAATATATCAACAAAGAGATGGGATGACAACCTTCTGTCATTGAATATATATAAACTTGGAAAGAAAGGAGATGAAAACTGAACAAACAAAGTGAAAGAATCTTGACGTCAAGATGTATTCATGGACATCTCCAAAGGATGAAATGTACAAGTCTTCAAGGATCGAACCGCAGTCCTCCGACTGTTTTCCCCTCCTTTACAATATGAAATCAACAGGATTATATAGACTTTACAAAATTAGTTTATATCCTCAAAATATGGATCTGATAACCACTTCTCCTATCTTTAGTTTGTGGAGGATATCTATTACAAATTCGAATTTGTGATGTGGCAAGGAAAACAGAGTTTTAGAATTTCTGGAAATATGCTTCTCCAAGATTCACCTATATCTTCCAAATAAAAATAKRTCTTTGAAATMTAAGAGAGGTTATTGAATATCATCCCGTTCTTGAAAAATACCTCCTTTAGTTTCCAAAAAATCTCCTCCAGATCATCAAAATCTGTCTCCAAAGAAAGTGACTAAAACCAGAAAAACAGAGTATTTAGTTTCTAGAAATATGGTTCTCAAAGATTGACCTATATCTCACAAATCAAAACAGATTTTGGAAAAATGAGAGAGGTTCTCTAAGAGAAGCATGTTCTTATGAAATAAATCCTTCAGTTTATAAAAATATGCTTCCATCGCATCAGAATCTATCCCCAAAGAAAGTGACTAAAACATGAAAAACACAGATTTCCAGAATTTAACCATATCCCTACATTCTAGGATTTGATCCATAGAATGTTTCCATTGATGAAATGAAGTGCCACCTACATCCATAGATGATATTTTATGATATATCTAAGGAAGATTCATCATCAACCCCTAAAAACACTCAAGCCAATTCGAATTTTGACCTTTTGACCAAAATTTATGAATTCTGGAAAATTTTGCGCTTTTTGCAGCTTAGAGCACCCTGCACCTGCCTTCTTAGCTGCCAAAAGTGGGAACTTTCGGCAGCTTACAGCATATAAAAATTCGACCCTTAGCTGTCGAAAGCTAATTTCTTGGGATTTTTTCCTCGTGACTTTAAACCAAATATTCCTTGAAAAGACCACTTATTTCTTGAAAAGACAAGTCTAAAACTCATCTTAAAGACACTTAAACTTAAAAATAAATCTTCTCTTTAATGACTATCTTGTCATGTGATGTCTCAATGATTTGGAAATCATTTTTGATCGCTAACTGGTATGTTTTAACGCATCTAGATCAAACTTCCTACTATTTTCATATACAAGGTAACATGTACATTCCTCGAATCCTCCTTTGCTAATAACTTCAACATAGTTTCTAATGGAGATGTTGATGGTTTACAATCAATGATCCTAAATATCTTAAGCAATTATTTTACGTGTCTTTCTTGAGAGATAAATATAACCTCCTTTTTCCATACCTCCATACTAAGACATTAGTTTGAAATCCCCATATGTGTGATATCAAAAGATGCTTCAAATTCATGTTTCACTTTAACAATTTCCCCTACATTACTCCATGTCATTATGAGATCATCTAAATAAACAATGAGAATGATGATGTTCTCACTACTTCATTCGATTTATAAATTTTGATTTGAAGGACTCTGAAATCGCTCGCTCACAAATTCTCATCAATATTCAAGTACCATGTCCTTAGTGTTTTCTTCAAGCCATATAATGCTTTAATTACCTTGAAAAATAGTGTATACTTATCTACCTCTTCAAACCCTTCCAGTAGATTCCACCCTGATATGACCCCAAAGGGGGAATATATGGGGGTTAAATGTATATGTAATTGGGTAAATGTATGTTTAATTGTGGTTGACCTAATAAAGATCCCACATGTGGGCCCTTTATTAGGTTGACCACCATTAAATATGCATTTACCCCATTACATATACATTTAACCCCCATATATTCCCCCCTTGGGGTCATATCACACCCCTTCCTGGTATGCATACCCTTTCACTACCAACCTCACCTTATATTTTTCAATAGAGAAATCTACCTTATACTTTATTTGGAAAATTCGTTTGTAGCTAATGGACTTCTTTTCTTCATGAAATTTGACCAAATTCCAAGTCTTGTTCTTATTTGATGCTGAAAACTCTACATCCATTGCATCACCCCATTCCTTATTGTTCTTAACTTCTCTAAGATTGCTAGGTTTAAATGTGTAGAAATTTTCTACACTAGGGAAATTAATAAAACTCAAAAAATTTCACCTCTTTCTTAGAGGTTCTTGAATCTTGACCCTATGAATTTTCATCCTTAGGGATGTTATGAAATATAAATAAAACAATAACAACAAAGGACAATATTTCACCTCTTAATAACCCCGATCCACTAGGCAGTTCAAGATAAAAGATACCAAAGTGTGTCAACAAGTTTCAACCCTCTAGGGAAATATTATCATGTATAAATTAGATCTAAAGTTCACTTTATGAAAGTTGTAAATACAACAACAAATATTCCCTATCTTCTTTAATATTAATGTTAAAATCGTTTAACATTTTCAACCTTAACTTATGACAAATCAACAAGACATACAAATGTTGGAAATTACCAAACCATGAAGAAATAAATGGTTGAAAAACAAATATGCAATAGAGACAATTTTGGGCAGTTGAAAACTTCATATATATGTATAAATATGAAGTTCATGTATATACCATAGCCTCATCCCACGATGGTACAATTATCTCTCTCTAAAACCACAGCTAGGGAAAACCAAGAAAATCATAGCTCCACCAAAGATACTCCATAAGATAGTATCAACACTAGAAAGCCTCCTTGGCAAGATGTATCATATTCAAATTCACTTCAACAAGTACAATCTATGGTTTAATCACAAATCCCTAGCTCCAATGTCTCCAAGGGATGAAACCCTAACCCTAGAATTCAACATGCTCCAAAAGATCCAATAAATCCTAGTGCCTCTAACACAAGAGAGAAAGTACAAAAATGAATATCTAAGAGAGAGAGAGAGAGAGAGAGAGAGAGAGAGAGAGAGAGAGAGAGAGAGAGAGAGAGAGAAAGAGAGAGAGAGAGAAATAATAATGGGATCCCCTTAGTCACATCTCTAAGACTATTGTGATAAGAATGTGATTATGAAAATAATCATCTTCTCCAACATTTAGCTCAGAAGAGAAAGCTCCCAACAAAGATATCATCTTTCCCTTTCATAACTTCTCCCAGGGTTTCCTCATGAGCCCTAACATTTCACTCCAAGAAGACAAGTACAAAGAGGAGTACCATGATGATGATGAAAGGAATCTCTTATTCCTCTATATGTATGAGAGGTAATGGAGGCAAACAATACATATGTGGGCCTTAACCCTTACAAACAACATAAAAAGAATCAACTAGGCTCACACATGTGAAGCACTACACTCCAAAGGCACACATGTCAAGCTCCAAGGTGATATCATACATAATAAAGGCTCCAATGAAAGGGAATTCCAAAACATGTGTCCAATGCTCCCCCTACAAGCCTCCAAGGACTCCAATGCTCCTCCTAGGCCTTGTGTTCATTGGGTCCACTCCCCATGCATAAATATTGTCGCAACCCAAGAATCCTCAAGTTAACTCCATGCCTCCATGTAAGCATCCAAGCTACCTTGTGTTGTCTAGAATGCAACTCTCTCCCCTTGAATGCTAAACGTTCCTCCTCCAATGCATGGAATTCTCCAAGTAAGAAACCTCCTCCATGTGGTCAACATGTAGAATGTCACCAAGCTATCTAAATATCTCCAACACCCTAAGCAAGAATTCCATGCAAACACCCAATTGAGCTTGAGCAATCATTAAGTAATCCATCTCCAATGTGCAAATCTATCACAAACCATCTAAGGGTTGATCATACACCATGTATTCCAAATCTCATGAAGCACCCTAAAACATAGTGTATACACTTTCAAAGTAGCCTCGAAATCTAACAAAATGAATAATAATGATCTCATGCTAATAATAACAAAAGTCATAGAGTTTACCTCTTTCTCCTCCATTTTTGTAAAAATTGTAGTGGTGAAGTTGAGGCATTGAAGTCTCACCTTCCTTTGCTCCTTGCTATTGTTAGAAATAATAGGTGTGCTCGTTTAACCATAGACAATATAGCAATATTGTCACCCAACCATAGGTCRAAGCCACCCCCAAGCACCTTAACCTTGACAGAGAGAATAATTCTGGAAGCAAACCCTAGGTCCAAAAGACAATCAAGGTAGTGTACCACTTTCCAGAGCTAGCATACCAAGCAAAAAGTCCAAACCATACCAAGAGAAAGTCCAAGCCTAAAACCAAAAATACTAGTTGTAGTAGTTGCAACTGCAGCTACTCTCCAAACTTGTGCACTTATTGAATTTATGCAGTTACGAGCTGTGTGTGTACAAATGAGCTCTGACATCCTGCATTTATATTTCTCTTTCTTATATGTTTGGGCTGACTTCTCTTTTTGGAGGCTAAAGACTCAATATTAATTATTTTATTTAGCCAACTTGTCTTTTAGGGTTATGTCCAAATCTTTAGGGTTTCTTCTTTCTTTCTGGAATATTCTATTCTTGTTAGGGTTACATGTGGAGGTTAATACCTCCCGTAGCTACCATAATATCAACACTCCCTCCTAGCTAGGGAGGTATTGAAAACAATGGTATTGAGAACAAGCATACTATTCAAATGGTATCATCATCATAGACACATAGGATAACTCATGATCAAATCATGAACACCATCAACACTATCAATATCATCTGATAGCATCAACTGCATCATCTCTCGAAGCCATGCTCCATATGAGTAATCAGGCATGATGTTGAATAAGTCACTCACTCCACAGAGTGATACAAGAACTATTCTTATAATCAGCACATATGTCCTATAAGAATAATTGTTCCAACAGATGTTGGAAGCCACGCCATGGGATACAAGGACTATTATTATAATCCAGACATACGTCCTATAAGAATAATCATCCTAGACCATTTTATTCCTAGAGAATATCCGTCCACCAGTGCATTAACTATCCATCTAGCTGGTAATCATTTCCAATACTCTTGATAGTATTCATGGAAATCAGAACAATGTCATTCAATAGAAGAGAATTGTGTCTATCCATAGTAGTACACAACTACTATCTAGTGCTACACAACCACACCAAGTAGCACATGACTATTTAACCAGTGACACATAGTCACAACCAATGGAACACATCCACCACAGTGGCATACAACTACTTTACAAAGACATACAATGTCCACAGTAATCATATCATCCAATATCAACCTGCATAACAATATCATGATACAAATTGAGTCATCTGGGCCATTCTTCCACTCACATATATGAGATCTGGAAGATCATCTGCCCTCATGAGGTAAAACATCAGCCATGGGCTATCTAGACTATTCTTCTCAAGCATAGAAGAATAATTGTCCTTGATTTATGATCCTAGACCATTCACCTAACTGGGCCATTCCTTCGGCATTAATCATAGTGCAACCTGGAGAGAATGAGTTTTCCCTAGGGAATTCCTATCCCTGATTGTTGAACCTGGACCATTCACCTAAATGGGCCATTCCTCTAGCACTAATCATAGTGAAACTTGGATAGAATGATTCTTCCATAGGGAATGACTATCCGGACCATTTCCTAATGGAAATGACTGTCCTGCACCAACCTCCAAAACGGACCATTCTTCGAAACTACTCACAACTATGAACTTCAAAAGAATGAATGTCCGGCAAGGTGAACCATTCTACTTGACCACTTCTCAGAGTGACTGCCAAGAATAATGACTATCCTAGACCATTCCCCCACACTGGCCACAAGGGGAATCGTTGTCTATGGTACATCAACAATCTATCGGACCATTTTCATTACGAAAATGATTGTCTGATCTGGACCATTTTCTGAACTGGAAAATGCATATCCGTCAGAAATATCAAACCACTTTCTGAACTGGAAAGGAAATGCTCATCCTGGACCATTTTTCAAACTGAAAAATGCTTGTTCATAAATCAATAACATATAAGTGCTTCCTCCCAACCTGGGAGTAATCTCTTCCTTTTTCAATAAGGAATTTGTCTCCACGAGCCGCAGCTTGTTTCTTGAGTATGCAAACTTTTCATCTTGGGTAGAGGCTTTACCAAAATATTTGTTATCTTCTCATCTGTGGAGATATATTGAGAACCACTTCTCTTTTCTGGACTTCATCATGGAGAATATAATGCGTGATCTCAATGTACTTCGATCTTTCATGGAACACTGGTTTTCTTTGAAGGCTTCATATAACTCTGATCATTACAATATATCATTGTCAAATTCAACACTTATGTTTCATGCTAGCTCATAACATCGTGGAAAGGCTCAAACTGAAACATATCCAAGTAGCACTTGTTATGTCATCATGAGAGTTTTCCATGGATTAGAAATCCATCATCCCAAACTTCTAAGTAACTATTCGGATACACTATCTCTTTCATAGAAAGTTTTCACCACGCTTTTGTTGTATATGAGATACTCTGCATCAAGTTGTTTGAATCCATACAAGGTCTTATTATATTTTCATACATGAGTCTCTTTCTAGTATAATCTTCTTTCTCACTTTATTTATTGGGAAGAACAATCTTTTACATGTAAATTCCAATCCATGGATACTACAAGAGGTATATCTAGTTTACTAGACCAAGTTGTTGTCATAATCTTCTCCCTCCTTCTGGAAGAATCTCTGAATCTTGCAATGTTTCCATTCATAATTCTTTTTCACATTTTCTTACATACATTGTTCTTTATCATAACTTTCATTTCTTCTGCTCGATTGTTTCTTAGTGGGTTCAAACCAAGCTGGTAGTCTAGTGATTCTCGGTATAATAATTGGTTGTTCTTGTTTTTATTTCTTTCTTGGAATCTTCATGTTCTCCCTCAGGTATCTCTTTAGCTCTTGGGTCCATGGGGTATTCTATATTCCCTGAAGATTCCAACTTCTTCCTTTCATCATAGGATCATGGGTGTAGATGGACAACCAAGGATAATTTAACGCTTCTTTTCGAAGAAGACTTCTTCTAGAGTCAAACTGAACACGTGATGCTTATCATGGCTACTACTTTCAATTGGAACATGGACATATACTTAATAATCCTCAATGGATCATATCATTTAGGATTATCTCCCTCTTAATCCTTGCTTCATGCATGAATGCATTCTCTTCTTTTGGAATTCTATAATCAGCTCCCTCCATCTAAGATAGTCCACACTTTTGTCTGCATCCTTATTGCCTTCTGCAAAGTGTCACAAGTCTTTTTCTAATTTCCTCTTGATTTCCGACTTCTTTATTTTTTGACTTCTTCTGGGTTTCTTCAATTTTGATTATGATTTTGTCTTATCTTGCAGTTGTTACTTATGTAATATCTTCCATGGAAATTGTTACCAAGGATTGTCAATGTACTTCATCTTTTCATGTGTATTTATTGACTTGTAGTCATCGTGATAGCAATACTTATCTTGTTATTCTTCCATAGGTATTGTTTCACTTGAACATCTTATATTCTAAGAAATAGATATGAAAGATATGTACAGAAACTATGTAAACATGGTATGTACAAGAACTATGAAGAATATTGTTACCTTATCTTATAAGAAGAAGTCTATTTTATCCTACTTGGCCTTCTTAGAGGGTTCCCTTTCTTCGACAACTGATGCTTCGTATGTTTCCTTCCTTAGGCCAAACCTCCTCTTATTCCTGAAATTCTTGAATTTTTGTTGTGAAGGATTGATCATCGTATTTCTTTTGGGATTTCTCTTTTGTGCTAATCCTTGATTCTTCTTGTGCACAACAAGTCCAAAGTTCTTCAAATATGAGATATTCCTTTCTTGTGTTCATTCTTGCGGCAAATGCATCCCATGTCTTGGGAAGGCTGTTGAGTACTATATTTACCATTTCCTTGAAATTATTTCTTCAATAGCTTGTGGTTGATCTATTAACTGAGAGATTCTCACAAAGTATGATTTTATGCTTTCATCATCATTCATTTTCATGTCACGAAGCTCATTCTTCAGACTCGTCACTTGTCCAATGTTTCTGACTAAGAAGAGATTAGTTAGGGCATTGTASATCTTCTTAGATGAGTCAAGATGAGAGATGTAGGGTATCAAGTGGTATTTTACAAAGTCCACTATGATACTCATGGAATTGATGTCATTGTCCTTGAACTTCTCCATAACTGCAACGTTCTGAGGTTCCTTCTCTTTTCCTTCTTCAAACTGTGGTTCCACGATATTTCCTTTCACGATATCCAACATTTTATTCTTGGCAAGGATGAGGTCAATCCTTCTCTTCCATTCTCTAAAGTTATAAGCCCCTTATAACTTGTTCACTGACTTCATAGAGTAAGTCATGACTTCTTTGACTTGGTCAACCTTTGACTTTGACCAAAAACTCAAACTTGACGTCTTAGCATGCTGAGAATACCAAGAGGTGTGCTAGGTTATGGCACACTAGGCTATTCTGAAATTAGGTCAATCTCTTCACTTAAGGTGCCTCAACACGAGGATTAGGGTTTCGTTGTTGCATCAAAAACTTTGACTGCAACTACAACTGTAACTGAGAAAATCCTCCCAATCTATCTTCCAGTAGTTAGACTATCTGAAGATAGTGTGGGCCCATAACCTGTTAGAAATAATAGGTGTGCTCGTTTAACCATAGACAATATAGAAATATTGTCACCTAACGATAGGCCGAAGCCACCCCCAAGCACCTTAACCTTGACAGAGAGAATAATTATGGAAGAAAAACCTAGTTCCAAAATCCAATCAAGGTAGCGTACCACTCTCCAGAGCTAGTGTACCAAGCAGAAAGTCCAAACCATAACCAATAGAAAGTCCAAGCATAAAACTGAAAATACTAGTTGCAGTCGCTGCAACTGCAACTATTCTCCAAACTTGCGTGCTTACTGAATTTATGTAGTTGTGAGCTATGTGTGTACAAATGAGCTATGGCATCCTGTATTTATACTGCTTATTCTTAGTTGTCTAGGCTGACTTCTCTTTCTGGAGGCTAAAGACTCAATATTAATTATTTTATTTAGCCGACTTGTCTTCTAGGGTTATGTCCAAAGATTTAGGGTTTCTTCTTGCTTTCTGGAATATTCTATTCTTGTCAGGGTTACACGTGGAGGTTAATACCTCCCGCAGCTACCATAATATCAACATCTACATTTTCCACTACTCAATTCCCCCTCCTCTTATAGGTGATCATTGGCTTTCCCACAACAACATTTGAAGATTTCAATGGAAGCTTGGTTCCATTATTTTCCTAGATACATGTCTCATTTGTTCTTGCATTTGCAAATTCATTAAAAAATGACACACACGTCTTCTCCTTAATAGGGTCAAACAAAGTATATGTTTGAGATCTCGCTATATCTAGTTAATATGCATTTATTACCTTTATTGTCCAATGCATTCATCTTTTTCTTTGGAGCATGGACTAAATATCTACAACCAAATGATCTGGATTGAATCACTATATTATTTTCCATCTATCTCGATGCTTTCAGAGTGGAAAAATTGGAGGAATCAACTTGTTGGGTCATTTTAGTGTCAAGTCCCAATTTGGAAAATTAGGGTCTGAAACCTTTCGAATCCATTTTGAGGCATTACACGACATTTTTGGGGGTTTCGATGTCCAAAAATCGTGCCCACCCTTGACGGTGTTATACACTCTGAGAATTTTCCAATGGTGCAAATCATGCCTCAATTGGAGCTCGTATGCAAAATTTATGCCTCCTGCAAGTTGACCTACCTTATTGACCACCATGGTATGAGTGTATGCCACATCATCCCCCCACTCAAACATATGGGGCTAGCCACATGTGTAATTTTGAGAAGATTCTAGAAGGTCCAAACCTTATCACTAATTGAGGGTTGAGAAAGTCAAAACCCTACCCCTAGATGACTATCAAGCTATTTTAAATATCGGGCCACTAGGAGGAGAAGGGGTTCCATTCTTTAGCATTGTATTTGTTCCATAGTTGAGCAGAGCACCTAGGAGTGATATTTTGAGAGAATAACAAAGGAGGAGAGATTTTTTAGCATCCATACAGGACACAGTGTTAAAGGGAACTCCATCGAGAGTGCTTCTTGTTAGAAATAATAGATGTGCTCGTTTAACCATAGACAATATAGAAATATTGTCACCCAACCATAGGTTGAAGCAACCCCCGAGCACCTTAACCTTGACAGAGAATAATTCTGGAAGCAAACCCTAGGCCTAATAGCCAATCAATGTAGTGTACCTCTCTCCAGAGAAAGCATACAGGGCAGAAATTCCAAACCATAACTAATAGAAATCCCAAGCCTAAACCGAGAATACAAATTGCAGTAGCTGCAACTGCAACTACTATCTAGACTTGCGCACTTACCCAGTTTCTGCAGTGCACACTTGTACATTTTTGTAGTTGTGAGTTGTGTGTACCAAATGAGACCCGACTTCCTATATTTATATTGTTTTTCTTGAGTTGTCTGGGACAACTTCTCATTCTAGAGGATAAACACTTAATATTAAATATTTCCTTGAGCCGACTTGTCTTCTAGGGTTATGTTCAATGATTTGGGGTTTCTTCTTGCTTCCCATAATATTTTATTCTTGTCAGGGTTACACGTGGAGGTAAATACCTCCTGCGGCTACTATAATATCAACACTCCCTCCTAGATAGGGAGGTATTGAAGGAAATGGTCTTGAGCACAAACATACCATTCAACTGGTAGCATCATCATAGTCATACATACTATCTCATGATTAGATCACGAGCACCATCATTACTATCATCTGATAGCATCAAATGCATCATCTCTCGAAGCCATACTCCATCTGAGTAATCAGGCATGATGTTGAATAAGTCACTCACTCCACAAAGTAATACAAGGACCATTCTTATAATCCGGACATACGTCTTAGAAGAATGATTGTCCCAACATATGCTAAAAGCTACGCCATGGACTACAGAGACCATTCCTATAGGAATGTCAATCTAGGACTATTTTCTAATCGAGTCATATGTACCATAGAGATTCGTCTCAACCTATATTCCTTAGAAAATATCGGTCCTGAACCATTTTTCTAATCGGGCCACAATCTGTTCCTTAGTAAAATACTATTCCATGACATGTTAACAAACTATCAACCTGGACCATTCTTCACAGAGAGAATACATGTCCACCAACAATCTGTTCTATCTGGACCATTCTCCGCCTGGAGAATGTCTGTCCACAAGCACACCGACTATCCATCTAGCTGATAATCATTTTCAACAATACTGATAGTCTTGATGGCAATGAGAACAATGTCATTCAATAGAACACAATTGTGTCTATCCATAGTAGTACACAACTATAATTGAGTGGTACACTACCACACCAAGTAGCACACAACTACTTAATCAATGACACATAGTCACAACCAGTGGAACACATCCACCAAAGTAGCATACATCTACTATCCAGAGACATACAGTCTCCATAGCAATCATATCATATGATATCAACCTGCACAGAAAACAATATCATGATATAAACTGAGTCATCTGGGCCATTCTTCCACTCACAACTGTGATATCTGGAAGAGCATATGCCTTAAGAAAGTAAAACATCAGTGATGGGCTATTTGTATTGTTCTTATCAAGCATAGAAGAATAATTTCCCTTGATTTATTAGCCTTGACCATTCACCTAACTGGGTCATTCCTCTGGCACTAAACATAGTGCAACCTGGATAGAATGAGTCTACCCTAGGGAATGCCTATCCCTAATTGTTGAACCTGGACCATTCACCTAACTGGGCTATTCCTTTGGCACTAAACAAAGTGCAACCTGGAGAGAATGAGTATGCCCTAGGGAATGACTGTCCGGACCATTTCCTAATGGAAATGATTGTCTTGCACCAACCTCCAAAATGGACCATTATTCGAAACTACTCACAACTATGAACTTAGAAAGAATGACTGCCCAGCGAGGCAGACCATTCTACTTGACCACTACTCAAAGTGACAACCAAGAAGAATGATTGTCCTAGACCATTCCCCCACACTGGCCACAAGGGGAATCATTGTCTATGGTACATCAACAATCTATCGAACCATTTTCATTACGAAAATGACTGTCCAATCTGGACCATTTTCCGAACTAGAAAATTCCTATCCGTCAGAAATATCAAACCACATTTACGAATTGGAAAGGAATTGCTCATCCTGGACCATTTTTCAACTGAAAAATGATTGTCCATAAATCAATAACACATCAGTGATCCCTCCCATCCTGGGATTAATCTCTTCCTTTTTCAATAAGGAAGTCGTCTCCACGAGCTCCAACTTGTTTCTTGAGTATGCAAATCTTTTCATCTTGGACAGAGGCTTTACCAAAATATCTTCTATCTTCTCATCTGTGGAGATATATTATAGAACCACTTCTCTTTTCTAGACTTCATCACGAAGAATGTAATACTTGATTTCAATGTACTTTGGTCTGTCTGGAAAGTTGGTTTTCTCCGAAGGCTTCATATAGCTCTGATCATTACAATATATCATGGTTGAATTCAACACTTTTGTTTCCTACTATCTCATGACATCGTGGCAAAGTTCAAACTGAAACATATCCAAGAAACACTTCTTCTGTCATCATGAGATTTTTTCATGGATTAGCAATCCATCATCTTGGACTTTTGAGTAACCATTTTGATACATTATCTCTGCTACAGAAATTTTTCACCACGCTTCTGTTGTGCATGAGAGGATTTGCACCAAGTTGTTTGAATCCATACAATATCTTCTTCCATCTGCATACAAGGGTCTCTTTCTGGTATACCTCAAAACTTTGAGGTTTCTCTACATACGCTTCTTGTTCAATTACTCTATTGAGGAGAACAGTCCTTACATTTATCTGATGTAAACTCCAACCCATGGATATTGCAGAAGATATAATGGCTCAGGTAGAGGTATGTCTGGTTACTGGAACAAGCTATCATCATAGTCTTCTCCCTCCATCTAGGAGAACCTCTAGTTCTGAATCTCGCAATGCTTCCATTCATAAGTATTTCATACATTGTTCTTCATCAAAACTTCCATTTCTTCGGCTTGATTGCTTCTGGTGGGTTAAAACCAAGCCGATAGTATTGTGATTCTCGATATAATGACTGGTTGTTTTATCTTTTCTTTCTCTCTTGGAATGTTCATGTTCTTCCTCATGTTTCTCTTTAGCTCTTGGGTCCATGGAGTTTTATATAGATTTCATGCTCTGAAGATTCCAAATTCTTCCTTTCATCATAGGATCATGGATGTGGATGGACAACCAGGGATACTTTAAGGCTTATTTTCAAAGAAGACTTATTCTAAAGTCAAACTGAACACGTGTTGTTTTTCATGGTTGCTACCATCAATGGGAACATGGATAGATACTTCATAATCCTCAATGGATCATATTATTTAGGATTATCTCCCTCCTAATCCTTGCTTCATGCATGGATGCATGCTTTTCTTTTGGAATTATATAACCGGCTCCCTCCATCTAAGAGAGTCCATGCTTTTGTTTGCATCCTTATTGCCTTCTGCAAAGTGTCACAAGTCTTTTTCTAATTTCCTCTTGATTGCCAACTTCTTTCTGTTTTTACTTCTTCTAGGTTTTTTCAAGTTTGATTCTGATTTCAGCTTATCATGCAGTTATTACTTATGTTAATATATTCCATAGGAATTGTTACCAAGGATTGTCAATGTACTTCATCTTTTCATGTGTATTGCTTGACTTGTAGTCGTCGTGATAACAATCCTTATCTTTTTATTCTTCCATAGGTATTGTTTCTCTTTGAACATCTTATATTCTAAGAAATAGATATGCAAGATATGTACAGAAAACATGGTATGTACAAGAATTATGAAGAATATTTTTACCTTGTCTTAGAAGAAGAAGTCTGCTTTATCCTGCTTGGCCTTCTTTGAGGGTTCTCTTTCTTCGAAAACTGTTGCTTTGTTTGTTTCCTTCCTTTTATTTAACTCGGGATAGTGGTTCTTGTAGTGACCATATTTTTGACAGTTGAAGCATTGTATCTTTGACTTATCCTTTTCTTGATTTTCTTTCTTCCTTGAGTCAAACTTCTTCTTATTCCTGAAATTCTTGAACTTTGTTGTGAAAGATTGATCATCGTATTTCTTTTGGGATTTATGTTTTGCGTTAATCCTTGATTCTTCTTGTGCACAAAAAGTCCAAAGTTCTTCAAATGTGGGATACTCCTTTCTTGTGTTCATGCTTGTGGGAAATGCATCCCATGTCTTGGGAAGGAAATTGAGTACTATATTTACCAATTCATTCTCTGAAATGATTTCTTCAATAGCTTGTAGTTGATCTCTTAACTGAGATATTCTCACAAGGTATGATGTTATGATGTCATCATCATTTATTTTCATGTCACAGATCTCATTCTTCAGACTCATTACTTGTCCAATGTTTCTGACTGAGAAGAGGTTTGTTAGGGAATTGTACATCTTCTTAGATCAGTCAAGATGGGAGATGTAGGGTATCAAGTGGTATTTTATAGAGTCCACTATTATACTCATGGAATTGATGTCATTGTCTTTGAACTTCTTCATAACTGCAACGTTTTGACGTTCCTTCTCTTTTCCTTCTTCGAACTGTGGTTTTTTTATCACATGTAGTTGTTATTGGTCATTCATCCTTATATTTTTTATTTTTAATCCTTAGTCTTGTTTAAGTTTTATTTTTTATCTCCTCCTTATGGTGTTCTTAGGTCTTATCACAAATAAGTTAAGGTTCATGTTGGCTCATATCTTTGGTTTATGTCTGCATCCCATCACAAGATTATATGCCATCACCATCACCCTTATGCCACCATCACCCTCATGTCACCACTTCCATTATTGCACCTATGAGGCTTGTGTCAGTTGATCTCATTATTTTCAGCATCCATGATTTAAAGGAAATAATTTGGGATTTAGTCATTTAAGGTTGTCTAACTGTTTTCTCAAAGATTTCAAATTTTCTCCTAGTTTGGCGCTGCAGAAACTCCAAAGTTCGGACAGGCGTTGCAGAATCTAATGTAGATTGGCTGGCAGAGGGGAATTGGAGGTCAGAGTTGTTGCAAGTGGTTCTATACAATCTGAAGCATATCTATTGTTAAGCCATGGTGTCCAGAAACACCTTGAGTTTTTAGAGATCTGTTGAAGATTAGATTAAGGTTGTGTTTGTGTTTCCCCTTCTGGGCGCTGCGAATTGAGGATCCACATTACCAACCTACCCCTTTTACCTTTGTTGTCACCAATTCTCGGCTAGCTGTAGTATTTTCAGCTTCTTTTACTACAATTGAGCCAATATTGATGTCAAATCCATTGCACCTATCTCTTTCTTGGCCCTTGTTGTTTATGCTACAAAATATGCTACGAATTATGCTACAAATCCCTTATTTGGCACTGTGAACTTGTACATTAAACTCAACATTTTTTTCCTCTGATCATATAATTTGCATCAGCTCTTTCCCTTTATAGTTTCAATGGTTATTTCAAATCTAAAGTTTGTCTACATTGAAAGTTTAAGAGCCTTGCTTATTAAAATGGTGATGACCTTGCAAATGATGATGAAGTGGTTGAAAGAGTCTAAATTTTGAAGGTGATCATCCTTGCATTTTGAAGTGTTCAGGGAAATATGATATTTTCACCTATGGAGACATCTACAAGCTTAAAGTCCATCTACTAAGGTTTTTTGTGTTTTTGAGGATTCATTGCATAACACAGAAAAACATAGATATTTCATAGTGCTTGGCGCTACGAAATCGTCTACACAGACTATTATGTAGTTTCTCTACCAAAGGCGCTATGGAATCACCTAGCCAGGCATATAAAAGGCACTACGAAATCTGCAGAGCGGTTTTATAGGAGGACACTACAGAATGTGCTACGAAATTTCCTATAGCAGCTATTGTTACAAATTTGATCATAAAACCAAAACGAAAAAGTGGGTTTCTCTGAAAGTTGTTTTGGAGGAAGATGATATCCCTGTTGACTTGTTGACCAAATTTCAGCCTGACCCAGTTTTCAATTTGAGAGAAACAATTAAAACACTAGTGCGTTGTGAAATATGATGCAAATTCTTTGTTTTGCATAACTAATTGGATATTCACCTTGTTGGGAGGTTTCTAGTTGTCAAGGAGGGTTTGAATTAATTCTCATGGATCAATTAGATGTCAAAAGACACCTGCACCTAAGTTTTAGCTCCATTAAGACCTCATGCAGTGAGTTGGAAACAATTCATTAAAGACTTCCAACAATTTCCTGGAAATTAGCAGTTTGTTGGATTTTTATCTCTTTTGACTGTTGCCACCTATCTCCAAGGCCTAGAATCCAATGAAAGAGATGGGATTCGACCTCCTAAGGATATTTTGATTATTTTTCTATTTAATGAAGGAGGGATATCTTGGAGAGGGGTTGGATTCATGAGCCAAGAGAGGCTAGAGAGAGTAGGAGCAGGCAGTTTTCATGTGTGTGTTCATTTGTAAGCCTGAGGGAATTTTATGATTGTAATCATTACTGCTATTGGAGACTCATGAGAGCTATGATTCTCAGATTTTAATTCTTTTATTTTATATATCTTCTTATTTGAATATATTGCAGATTTGAGGATCAAAGGCTACCAATGATTTATGGCTCCCTAAGAAACATAGGATCTGTTGTAATTTTTCCCATCAGTCATTGTTTTATTCAAGTATTTGTTGATTTATTAAACTGAGAGGATATCTGTTTAGTGAAAATTCTATCGTATGCTTTCCTTCTTCATTCTTCCATCTATCAACATATAATCTTATTTTCTTTTGAGCAGATTTAGTGCCTTCGATGAGTAGAATGTTTATGAATCCATTTCCCATTGGTGTAGCCTATTGATCTACAGTTTGCTTCCCTCTCCCTTTATTTCTCCATCTTATTGATCCACCTATTCAAAACCAAACTTATCTTTTACATTTTGATGGGTACTGGGCTTATCCTCTAGCAGTATGAGGGTGACTCTCAGTGATAACATTCTTGGCGTCGTTGTTAGGGACAAATTTGAGCAGATTGAAAATCTCCCTAGGAATAACGACATTGCATAGCTCTAGCTTTAGATGGTGACTGAAGTTGGACACCTTCAAGACCGCACATTCACCATGGTGACTCCATTGGTCAGAATCTGTTGGTGACTCCACTGGAATGAGACAAATTAAATGGCTATGGAGGCTATCATGGCCAAGAGGTTTTCCCCACTCAATTTCTCATCCATAGTTGGCTATCCACATCATGTGCCTCAAATTGATGAATGCAAAGATCTGCTGCCAATATTTTATGAAGGTGAGATTGACAGCCCTGTTGAGCATGTTCTAGAATTTCATGCCTTGATGTAGTAGCTTAACATCCAACATGAATACATATGTATGAAGTTGTTTATATACTCTCTTCAAGGAGATGTTCATATTTGGTATCAGTCTCTTGAACCTTATAGCATTTCTTCACTTTGAGAATTCCATGTTGCTTTCAATTTGCATTGTAAAAGGTATTACTCCTCTGATTTTTTTTTTCATGATTGTTGTGAGGAATATGAGAAAAGTGTTCAAGCTGCATTAAGTTGCTCTCATGACTATGAAGTTGAAGAAGATAACCTAGTCAAGGAAATCACTGAAGGATCGGTGCTTTTTTCTTGTTGTTCTTTTGTACTGGATGCAAATTCAAATGATAGTTTTGATCATAAAAATACAATAGATACTTCTCCCGAATATGAAGATGAGATAAATGATAAGTTAGTTTAAAAAACTAGGGAAGATTCCTCTCTGTTTTTTCCTAACTTTTCAGAATTGAAGGCGGATTTTGTTTGTTGCTCTTATGAAGAAAATGCAAAGGATATTAATGTTCTTGAAACAAATGTCTTTAGCATCTCTACTTATGATGAAGAAGTTGTTTCAAATACTAACCAAGAACAATCAATTTTTTATGAATATCCCAACGAAGATGATGATGAGCAGAATATTTTCATAGCTTCTCTGGAACCTCATAACATGGTTCCTGTATATGATAATTATGAATCTGATCTTTGGGAGAGCCATGGAGGAGAAAAGGAAGAGCTAAATGTGCATCTTATCTCATGTACAACACTTATAAATGAGAAGATATCACTTGGGATTAACAATCCTGCATTAATCCTTTATCCACATGTACATGATGACAACATCAAACAACATGTGAGCAATGATGAAATAAAGGAGGTAACTTTTTACCAGTTTAGCATGCCTTGTTATAAATTTTATGACCCTATGGGGTTATATATGGAGTTGAAATTTCCAAAAGAATTGGAGCCTGCAAATTTAATCATTTTATCATCATTTGAAGGTATTGTCAATGTTCCAAAACATGTTATCATTCTGTTGTCATACTTCCCTTAATTTTTATGGATCATTTGCAATGAAGAGAAGAATTATGTTACCAAACAGTTTGAGTGGCTATGGTGGAAGTTTGTTTTCACCTGAGCATTGTAAAATTCATTTAGAGTAGGGTCTTGTATATAAATAAGCTCGTGTGAAAGCTTTTCAATTTTCCGTTTGCTTTTAGTATTTGAATAACGACCCCATAGCCCTAGGATAAGACACCGAAGCTGCTTGTTCTTGTCAGCTCACAAGGAGCATGCCATCCTGTGTGGAGCCAATGTTATCACATGTAGTTGTTAAGGGTTACATGTAGTTGTTATGGGTCATTCTGTTAATATTATGGTAGTTGCGGGAGGTATTTACCTCCACGTGTGAACCTGA
>JZKD02S1952572.1:45725-57484 GCA_000966675.3 Picea glauca
AAGTTATTTTTCTGGAACGATCATCACGACTGTTTATGCTCTTTTGTACACTTGACCATTGACTTGTTGAATTTCCACAAATATATATTGAATAAGTTTTGTAACCACATCAACATCCAGGGTCTCATCATCCATCAGGTCTTTATGTCATCACGGGGCTTTCACTTGCCAACTCATACAAAATCTGGCATCTAGTTCCACAATGAACTAGTAACCTTTGGTTGGCACACCATGCAACTGGTCCACAATGACCATGCATCTAATCACGAGAATTAGGCGATGTAGTGCACACACACTACCCATCTAGCCCAAGGATAGGAAACACCTCCAACTACACAGGTTGGCCCACCAGCTTAAAAATACGGGTAACTAACCAGCCATGAAGGCATGGCATCTTCTAACCTTGTGCAAGGTCATGCTAACTAGTGCCACAGTGAATAACTTGTGTACCATACTTTTTCACTGGAGTAGCAATCTGCATACCAGACTTTTTTATTGGAGTAGCAGTAACACGGTGTACCATACTTTTTCACTAGAGTAGCCCTCTGCATACCATACTTTTTCACTAGAGTAGCCCTCTGCGTACCATACTTTTTCATTGGAGTAGCCCTCTGCGTACCATACTTTTTCACTGGAGTAGAAGTAACTCAGCGTACCAGAATTTTTCACTGGAGTATCCCTCTATGTACCAAAATGTTTCATTGGAGTAGTAGTAACTCGGTGTACCAAAATTTTTCATTGGAGTATCCATCTGCGTACCAGAATTTTTCATTGGAGTAACAGTAACTCGTCTTTCCAAAATTTTTCACTAGAGTAGCCCTCTACGTACCATAATTTTTCATTAGAGTAGCAATAACTCTGCATACCAAAAATTTTCACTAGAGTAGTCGTAACATGCTCGTGAATGATGACCCGTTGCATTTACCACATGATGAAGTTGTTTCCCTGGATTACAATTGTAACTCATCACTCTCTCTTACTAGGGACGTTCTTCCGGACCACATCAATCTTATCTCTGAAGTACACAAACTTCACTTTCGATAGAGACTTGGTCAACACATCAACTATCTTCTCATTTGTAGCGACATACTAGAGCTTCACTGCTCCCCTCTGTACCATATATTTGATATAATGGTACTTGATCTCGATGTGATTGAACTTGTCATGGAACATTAGGTTCTTTGTCAACTTCACACAACTTTGGTTGTCACACCAGATACAAGTCGTCTCTAACTCGAGATCAAACAATCCTGCAACCAGCTTCCAAAGCCACACTACTTCGCTGCTAGTTGAACACTCTGCTATATACTCTGTTTCAGTAGTACTGAGCACCATACTAGTCTGCTTCCTACTGAACCATGAAAACATGGTTGATCCCATACTAAAGAAACATCCAAATGTACTCTTCTAGTCTGCAACACTACCGACCCAATCCGAATCAGTAAATCCTTGCATGTTTATCTCACGATCTGAAGCATATCTGAGTCCATAATCAATTGTACCCTTCAGGTACCTCATCACATGTTTTGTTGCAACCAAGTGAATACTTCTCGGCTCAACCATATATTGTCTCAATGTGTTCACCGAAAAACATATATTTGGCCTCGTGTTCATTAAGTACATCAACAAACCAATCATATGTCTATAAATGGTGGCATCCACTGTCTTTGAAGATG
The DNA here is from genome assembly GCA_000966675.3 of Picea glauca. NCBI lineage: Eukaryota > Viridiplantae > Streptophyta > Pinopsida > Pinales > Pinaceae > Picea > Picea glauca. The sequence goes on from JZKD02S1952572.1 coordinate 47,402, forward strand.
TATCGCTCAACAACTTCATATTTTTCACCATCGGTGTAGGCATGGCCTTGCAATCCATCATTCTGAATCTCTTTAGAATCTCAACAACATATTTTCCTTGGTTAAGGAAAATCTCACTCGGTCTCTTCCATACCTCTAGACCTAAGAAGTAATATATTATGCCTAGGTCTTTCATCTCGAACTCAACAGTAAGCTTCCTCTTACTCTCAGTGATGAGCTTCTCGTATCATGTTAGAAACATGTCATATAAATACAACAGTAGTATCACTGGTCCACCATCCACAACCTTGAAGTCTAGGTCGAAATCTTCTTTACTCTCAATAAAGTCCAAGCTCATCAAGAAGCTATCAATTCTACCGTACCATGCTATGGGTGCTTGATTTAACCCATACAAGGATTTCTTCAATCTACACACATGTGTCTCACTGTCATGTGTCTTGAAACCTTGTGGTTGCTCCACACACACTTATTCTTCTATTACACCATTTAGAAAATTTGTCTTCACGTCCATCTCGTGTACCTTCCACTTCTTTATTGTAGCTATCACAAGTATAGCTCTAATCGAAGTGTATCTCGCCACAGGAGAAAATGTCTCCTCATAATCTATTCCTTCTTTCTGGGAGAAACCATGTGCTATGAACCTTTCCTTGTATTTATCGATACTTCCATCTGTTGAATGTTTTATCTTGTAAATCCACTTGGAACTTACAATTGTCTTCTCTTTCAGTCTCGGATCCACATTCCAAACATCATTCTTTACAATAGACTGATACTCTTCAACCATGGCATCCTTCCATTCTTTCTTCTTTGCAGCCTCTTCATAACTGGTAGGCTCAACATCAATGATATCACTTATAATTGTCACATAGCTAGAGTAAGGTCGTGGCCTCTTACTTTCTCTGAAGGATCCATATGGAGCACCATACTTCTCTACATACTGAATAATTTTCCGAGCCCAAGCTAATCTTCTCTTCTTGGTAATCATCTCTCGGGATGAGTCTGTAGGTATATGTGGTTCTTCCATATCATGATCTTTTAGTACAACATCATCACCTGCATCTATATATGTGACTATGGGAGCTTCATACTCCTCATCATGAATCTCATATGAATGATTTTGTCTTGATCTATTGAAAGTTGTATCCTCATCAAAGGTGACATCTCTGCTAGTCTCAATCTGATGATGACTAGGGATGTAAACTATGTATGCCTTCAATGTCTCATTGTATCCAACAAATATACCTTTATTTCTTGAAGGTTCCAACTTCGATCTCTTGTCCTTGGAGACATGCACATATACTGGACAACCAAATATCCTCAAGTGATCGACCTCTGGATTTTCCCAAGTACTTTGTGGGGACTTATGTTCTGCACATACATATCAGTCCTGGTTGCTTCTGCCCACAGATGCATCAGTAATTCTTGATCATGAATTATGGCCTTCACTACTTCCATGATTGTACGGTTCTTTCTTTTTTCCACACCATTCTGTTGAGGATTGTAGGGAGTGGAGAGCTCCCTTTTAATCCCAAATTTCTTACAAAATGCCTTGAATTCATCTTAAGTGAATTCTCCTCCATTGTCTGATCTCAAAATATTTATCTTCTTTTTAGATAGGTTTTCAACAAGTTCCTTGAACTATTTGAACTTGATGAATACTTCACTTTTAGCCTTCAAAAGGTAAATCCAAGTTTTACGTGAGAAATCATGAATAATTGAAACATAGTATACATACCTACTAAGTGAAGCAACTGGCATCGGTCCACACACGTCTAAATGTATAATTTCCAAGGCTCCCTTGGCTTTCCTATCATTGCTTGGAAATGGTTTCTTCACGTTCTTTCCTTGTGTGCATCCTTTGCATATGCCTTCATGTTCCACTTGGATTTCTGGAAAAGTTGTCACCATCTTGCTCACGATCGGTAGGGATTTGTAATGTATATGAGAAAATATTATATTCCATAGTTCACTTGGAGTAATTGTATTGTGTGCTAGCGTTGAAACTGAGTGTCCCTTTAACTTGTATAATCCTCCTTCTTGGACACCAATCACTACAACATCATCAACATAATTTCCTCTAGGCCACATGAGGACTTCACCATCAATGAAAGCAACTCTAAATCATTTCTCATCTAAAGATGAGATAGAAAGGAGATTCTTCTTTAAACCAGGTACATACAACACATCCTTCATCTTCATAGGTTTTCTGGAGTCTAACTTGTAGTATGTTTCTCCTACTCCTTTAATGGGATATCGATAGTCATCACCTAGCTTCACCTTGTGAGGTGAATCTTTATGAACTAGGACTGAGAGAGATTCCTTATAACCAGTCATGTGCTTAGAAGCACCACTATAAATAAGCCATGTGTCACTTCCATGAGTGATTGTACCTATAAGAGCTGAGATCAAAACATATTCTTCACTTGAGTCTTCTTCTTTGGTTTTCTCATGATCATGTTCATCATCTTATGTGGCATAAGCATGATGTCTTTTATACTTTCCTTTTTTGACCTGACCTTTGGAGTTGGGATAGTTTATGGCAATGTGTCCAATCTTATGACAAATGATGCATCTGTAATTTGAGAAATCCTTCTTGAACTTGTGAGTCTTTTGTAATCCATGAGGTTTCTTATGTGAGTGAACTTCCTTCTTGTTCTTTCCTTTTCTAGTATGTGCTTCTAGGGATTGATTTTCTTCATCGCCTAGTTTATCTTGTCTTGCTGCCAATCTAGCTTCTTTCTAAGTGCAATCCTCCCACAATATGTTAAACCTTGTTAGCCTTCTTATTGAACATATACCATGAATGAATGATTCCTAAGATCTGGGGAGACCATTCAATGTAGTCATTACCAACTCGACTTCTTCTTTGATTTGAGACACTCTTGTGAATTATGATTGGATAGTGTCTGAACTTTTCTTATTCACATTCTTGAGTTGTGTTCTCAAGGTCATCTTCTGATTGATATTATTTCCTTCATACAATCTGGATAAGGCATCAAACATTTGCTTGGGAGTTGTCAATGATGAGACATGGGGGATCAAATGATCCTTGATAGAATCAACAATGATTCTCTTCGTCTTTACTAGGTTCTTTTTGTACTTTTATTTGGCCTCATCTTTGATGTAGACCCCCCCTTCTCTCCTCGGAGATGCTCGACCTCCCGGTCAAGGATCGTTAATTATTCATGAGTTGGATCAGCTCCTCGAGACCTTGCTGGTCTCAAAATCAAAACATAGGTCTTGTTATCACCCTCATGGTTTTCACAGTCATGATCTGATCGTTACCAACCTGTCTGTCAATCGACGATTCACAGAAATTGTGGGCTGCGAATGTGCTCACTCTTTATCAAAGATCCCTATCCCCGGAATTGGCAAAGTGCTCCCCCAACCTCCTTTAAATCATGGTTGTTGATCTCCTTTCTTGGCAAGATCAACGGTCCTGGAAAATTGTGGGTTGCGAACTAGCGCCTCCGCTAATTTTTCCTCCTCTCCCCACAATGTCTCCCCATCGTCGATTCTCTTCTCACAGATCAACGGTCCTAGTTTATTTCAGGATTTCGTCTTTCGGGGTTCTCAACCTCTTTACATTTGCTTTCACCTGGAGCTTCTTTACCCGGATTCCATGATCTGTTGACACATAACCCCTATGGATCAACGATCACAAGCCTCTTCAGCTATTCAGGATTCGGGAGTTTCAACTTTCCACCTTTGCTTTCTCCCAAAGCACTTCCACCCGAAATCGTCGATCTGTCGAAACGTGTCCCGCCCAGATAAACGATTGAGGTTCACTTCTTCTCTTTAGGCTTCAGGAGTTTTTATTTCTCAGTCTTCGCTCCCTCCCAGAGTGCTTTCACCTGAATTTCACGGATCTTTGTTTCCTTTCCTTCTGAATCTAACAACTGCTATCCACTTTGGCTCTTCGGGCTTCGGGAGTTTCACACTCCTGTGCACTCGTTGCTCCTCAAGGAATTTCTTCCAAAGATGACGAATTCTTGCCACGTGTCCTCCACAACGGATGATTGTGATCTGCTTGGAGACTTCAAGAGTTTCAACCTCCAGCGTACTTGTTCCCCCCGAAGAGATTTCGCCCGAAGACGATGGATTCCCGCTACATTTTCTCTGCAACAGACGGTTGTGATCTGTTTCAGCCTTCGGGACTTCGGGAGTTTGTCACCCTCTACACTTGGAATCCTTCGAAGTGAATTTTCCCGGAGTCTTAGATCTGTTAACACGTATCTCCTGGAAACCAATGTCCTGGATCTACTCCGGCCTTTGGCTCTTCGACGATTTCTCTTTCTCCTTATCCACAAAAATTCTGAAGTTGTGGATCTCATGCCACCTGTCCCTCTTGACGATGGATAGTTCCTAGTCACTTTGGGACTTCAGAACTTTGGCAGTCTTCTCTACTCTTTTCTTAAAGAAACTTAAATCTCACACATCTTGCCCAGATCCAACGATCTGGAATGCTCTTCACTCCCTCCTGGATGGATCTTAGCCAGTCATTCGAGAAACCTTCAAAAATCTTACTTTCTTTGAAGATATTTTCCGCTATCTCTCCTAATCTTTCTCCCCTTATGGTCCTTTGACTTCTTAAAGAGCCACTTCGACACTTAGTCGAATTTCGGGTTTGTACACTCCTTGCAACATATTCTTACGCAAATTTTGGGTTTTTGCAGGCGACTGTGCACGCCTTGCAGCAGTCACTTTGCAATCCTTGCAAAGGGAAAGTTTCATGCTAACACTTATGAGCTTCAGAATCGAAGAAGATCTCGTCAACACACTCCTTGCAGACTATGTGCAGACCTTGCATAGACTCAATCGAAGAGATACAATTGAAACTTATGCAAACATCTCAAAATTTCATATATTCGTAACGAAATTCATTCATTCATGAAAACAAAAATAACAAGGAATTGCAAACAATAACAACCCATGCATTGGATCAATTTTCCTCTGTTATATCCATTCAAAAGTAAATGGCTACAGTTATGATCAAAACAACAACTAAAAATTTAGAAATTCCCTACTAACTTGCAACAACCTAATTTAGGCGTACAAAACCTTTATTTATCTCATAGGGTTCTTAGGGTCCCCCCCGACTACTCATCTACTCGAAAACAAAACCTAACTGCTACCTTAGTTAAGTTACATTCAAGACTAGGAGTGAAAACTCCCAGATCACTTGTGATCATTCAACTTCCAAGCGTTTGATATTCTTTTGTTTTTCAATCAGCTCCAAAATATTCGCAGTAAATGCCAGCATTTAAGATTATGAAATGATTCCAAGGCATTGAGTTTTCCTGCCACGCATGCTCACTGACGATGCTCCTACATCATACTCCCCTGGACAAAAGTTCATGGACTCATGTCCATGATCTCCTACAATGACTTTCCATGTTTCTCGATATCAGCTTCATTTTCCCAACTGGCATATTCTATTGGGTGTCCCTTCCACTTGACCAAATATTCAAAATAGGTCTTCCTCCTAGTATTTTTTCCAATCCTCTGATCAACGATCTTCTCCATCTGTGGTTTTTCTGCTATAGGCATTTGTTTCTCCCATTGAATCTTCTCTTGATCTTCTGATCCCTCTGTGTCATCTTCCCTGTAAGGGTACAGGTCTGAAATGTTAAATATGGGTGATATGCCCACATCATCTGGTAGCTCAATCTCATAGGATTTTGCATCAAACATCCTTAGGATATTACATGGCCCTATATTCTTCATCTTTAACTTGTTATATGTTCCCCTAGGGAACCTTTCTTTCCTGAGATGTTCCAGAACCTGATCTCCTACTTCAAAATGAAGTTCCCTGCGATGTTGATCAACTTTGCGCTTGTACTCTTGGCTATAGCTCTGCAACTTTCCTCTAATCTGACTATGGAGCTTCTGCATTTCTGCAGCAAAATCTTATGCTCCAGCACTTCTGATCTCACTCTGTTCCAATTCTCTCAACTTAGATACTCCCCTTGGTTGCATTCCATACAATATTTGGAATGGTCTCTTTCCAGTTTTCTTGTTTGGTGAGTCATTGTATGCAAATTCTGCTTGTGGCAGAATCTCATCCCATTGATTATGATGCTCAGTGACCAGGCTCCTCAATAAGTTTCCCAAACTTTTGTTTACCACCTCGGTCTATCAATCTGTCTAAGGGTGATAAGATGAGTTGAAGGAAAAATTTGTCCCCAACTTCTTCCACAGTGTTCTCCAGAAATGACCAACAAATTTAGTGTCTCTATCTGAGACAATGCTCCTGGGTAGTCCATGAAGTTTCACAACTTCCTTGAAAAAAAAATTTGCAACATGTGTCGCATCACTAGTCTTCTGGCATGGGATAAAGTGTGCCATCTTTGAAAATCTATCCACCACTACAAATATAGAATCACATCCTCTTTGCGTTCTTGGCAGTTCCAACACAAAATCCATGTGTATTGCATCCCAAGGCCTCTCTGGTATTGGCAATGGTTGATACAATCCAGTGTTCTGTCTTTTACCCTTTGCATGTTGGCAGATTCTACATATGTTCACAAATTTTATCACTTTTGTTCTCATACCTAGCCAATAGTATGAACTGCTCAACTGTGCAAATGTTTTGTCATGGCCGAAATGCCCAACCAATCCTCCACTATGATTTTCCTTCAAAATGTTATCCCTCATTGAGCATTTTGGTATGCACAATTGATTTCCCTTGAACAACAATCCCTCTTGAATCATATACGATGTCCACTAGCTCATGTCTCTCAGCACAGGATTTGCACATGCTTCGTATGCTTCCTTGAAATCTGGATCATTACAATACATATCCTTCAGGTGTTCAAACCTCAAGGTATTCACCTGAAACTCTTGCAGAATCAAACATCTCCTGCTTAATGCATCAACAACTTTGTTAACATTCCCAACAATATGTTTTATGACAAAAGTAATATTCTGCATAAACTCAATCCACTTTGCATGCCTCTGATTCATTTTTTCTTGTCTGGTTATGAATTGTAAAGCTTGGTTGTCACTATACAAGACACATTCCTGTGGAATAAGGTAGTGCCTCCATTTCTTCAGGGCATGAATTATGGCATAAAACTCCTTATCATATGTGGAGTATTTTCTCCCAATCTCATTCAGCTTCTCACTGAAATAGGAAATGGGCCTATTATCTTGGCTCAAAACTGCTCCAATTGCAACTCCACTTGCATCACATCTCACTTGAAATGTCTTTCCAAAATTTGGTAAGACCAGAATTGGTCATTCTGTTATTTTCTCCTTTAGTATATTGAATCTCTTCTCGGCCTCCTCTATCCATTTAAAAGACTTGCGCCTCTTCTTAACTATATCCATCATTGGTGCACAAATCCCACTGAAATCTCTGATGAACTTCCTATAGAAACTTTATAATCCATGGAAGCTTCTAATCTCAAACATACTCCTTGGTGATGGCCATTCTTTGACTACTTTCACCTTCTCTGGATCCATCTTCAGTTCATTTGAAAAGATCACAAAACCCCAGTAAATAAACTTTGTCTTCATAAAAGATGATTTCTTCAGGTTTATCAACAGCTTCTCCTGTTGTAGTCTCCTCATCACTAGTGTCAAGTGTCTCAAATGCTCCTCTTTAGTCCTACTAAAGACCAGTATATCATCCAAATATACAACCACGAACTTGCCAATGAAATCTTTCAGTATTTCATTTATCAACCTCATAAAAGTACTCGGGGCATTTTTTAAGCCAAATGGCATAACAAGCCACTCATACAAACCTTCATTTGTCTTAAAGGTTGTCTTCCACTCATCACCTTGTCTCATTCTTATCTGGTAATATCCACTTTTCAAATCTATCATAAAAAAAAAAAATTCTCCACTTAAATAGTCCATTAAATCATCCATTCTTGGAAAAGGGAATCTATACCTGATGGTGATCTTGTTAATGGATCTTATGTCTGTACACATTCTCCATCCTCCATCCTTCTTTGGACTCAACAAAGTTGGCACTGCGCATGGACTCAAGCTCTCTCTAACCAAACCCTTGTCTAACAATTCCTGGACCTGGTTCTTTACCTCCTCATTCTCTCGAGGTGTCAGTCTGTATGTTGCTTTGTTTGGCAGACTTGCTTCTGGTATGAAATAAATATGATGGTTGATACTTTTGATGGGTGGCAATGACTTAGCAGCTCATCCACCACTATGTCAGCAAAATTATCCAACAATTCCTAAACTTCTTCAGGTAAATCATCCATCGAAGTACTTGTAAGGATAACTCTGGGTTTCCTCACCACAACAAACTGCATCTCACGTTCTTTCTTGACTTATTTCAAGAGTTCCTTCCTGCTCATGAGAAGTATGCTTTTGTTGGCTTCCTCTTTCACTTTCTTCTCTTCTTTTGGAAGCAACATGTGCGTCCTACCATTCATCTCCAAGGTGTATGTATTCTTCCTCCCATCATGAATGAAATTCTTATCAAACTGCAATGGTATTCCCAACAAGATATGACATACATCCATGGGAATTACATCACATAGAATTTCATCTCTAAATCCTCTTATCTTAAATTCAACAAGGCATTGTTTAGTAACCATTACCTGGTGTCCTTTATGCAACCATGAGACTTTGTATGGATTCAGATGTGTAGTTGTCTCCAGCTCCAATTTCTCCACCATCTCTATGGATACTAAGTTATCAATGCTCCCACTATCAATTATCACCTTTCATACTCTGTCTTTAGTCTTGCAAGTTGTCCTGAATAGAATAATCTTATGCACTGAATTTTCAACTTCTGCCCTTGGTTTTAAGAGAACCTTTCTCAACATCAGGGATGTTCCATCCTCTTCTCCTTCTGCTTCAACATTCCTTCTCTGTGCTTCCAAAATGTGAGCTTCACCTCCTCCTTCTTTATTTTTCTCGAGACATTCCCAAGACATGTGCCTCGTCTTTCCACAGGCATAGCACCTTACTTCTTCTCCTTTGCTTCTTCCTCTTCCTCTAGAAGAACTTCTTCCACCACCCTGTCTTCCTCGAGAACTTCCTCCTCTTTCTAAGTGACTGTGCGGTTTCTCAGTCTCGTCTTTGGATTTATGTGCCTTGTCATGGGAAACTCCCTTTCCTTTGTTCGGGGTCGGGCTCCTACCTCTGCCTCATTGGCTTTGTTTTCTGGTCAACTTCTCCTTTGCCTTCAGTGCAAACTGATAAGCATCCTCCACTGTCCTCACTAACATCATGTTGATCTCATCCTGGACTTCATACCTTAGGCCATTTATATACCTGTCAAATTTTTCTTCATCTTTCTCTCTTTGTCCAGTTATGATGTTCATCTTGTAGAAATATTGTGTGTACTCTTTAACTGTCATACCCTTCTGTCTCAGGTTCTGCAGCTTCCTGAACAGATTGATATGATAATATTTGGGCATGAATTTAGCGTTCATCTTGGCTACCATTTTGTCCCAATTATTTATCATTTGTTTTCCCTTTCTTCTCCTCTCAGCCTGCAGTTCATCCCACCATAGTGTTGCATGTTCTTTTAGCCTAGTGACAGCATGTCTCACCCTTTTCTCCTCATCAACATCTTCATAGTCTAAATACTTGTCCATGGATCTTATCCAATCCAGCAACTCTTCAGCATCCAAATTGCCTTCATACACTGGGGCCTCTATCTTGGCTCTAGCTCCCAATCTAACAATTGCTCTTAGCAAGCGTTATTCAACAACATTTTCCCCTGTGGCTTCTTTGACTTCTACTTCTTCACTCTCTGTATAGTTGATGTCTCCAACATCATGTGCCCTCCTCTGCGTTGCCTCCATCACCTCTAATATTGCACGAAGCTCTCACATTTCTCTTTCTACAACACGATTGGATAAAGGTGGCTTCACTCATCCCCTCAGTGGCATTGTGTTGATTGTCTCTCACACACAGAGTACACCTTCAAGCTCCTTTGTATCCTCTCCTTTTCCTGTTGTCTGCAAGAAAAAATTCAGATCTGATACCACTTGATGCAGACCCCCTTCTCTCCTTGGGGTTGCTCGACCTCCCGATCAAGGATCGTTAATTATTCTCGAGATGGATCAGCTCCTCGTGACCTTACTGGTATCAAACTCAAAA
>JZKD02S1952583.1:0-19740 GCA_000966675.3 Picea glauca
ACAGGCATGTGGGGAAGAGAGACCATTGGTTGGAGTGTTGCTGAGGTTGGTAACTTGGCCCAGACTATGTTGATATTGATAGTGGGTCGTGGTTATCTTAGGAAGCCATTGCTCTGAAGGAGTCATAGCCATGCTCGAAAGTGGTACGCTACTGATAGTTTATCAGCAGTGAGATATAAGGTTGTCTAGAACGTCGTGGATTTACAACCAGTTGTTGTTTCAAAGAGGTTTAATTGAAGCATGTAATAAGGAACAATGAGATGAATTATTCCTGAAGCAACTCTATGGAATAGAGCAATTGAATTATGTTTGCAGTATGAGTACCGGAATTGGTACTGGAAAGTAGAGCACCAAATGGATAACAAGCTTTCAATAGCTAAAGCTTGGAAATTTTAGAGAATTTGAATGGTACATGGTATATAATGCACTGAGGACAGTGCATAAATAAGGGGAGGGGATTGTAATATCTCTAGTTCAAACCCAAATTAAAATGTAATAATGTACTTAAGTTGGTGAGTTGTTTTATATATTTTTGTCATGCATATTCCATGGTGTAGTGCGCGCATGTACTGCGCAGTAAAATGATGAAATGGGCACATTCTAGGATACCACGCGCAGCATTTTAAGTGTGTGCGATATTGAGGCCAGCAAGCCTTTGTGTATATGTTTTGTTTTATAGGCTGGTGAACCAGTTAATATAATTCAGGAGGCTTATGTTTGTATTAGGCTAGAGAGCCTAGATGTTAAAGGCCAATGCACCTATTTTTGTATATGTCTCATAATTAATATAAAATACGTCGCTGCGTGCAGACTGACCACGATAAAAGAGATGGGGGACTAAACTCCACTATTTAGGGAAAGGGAGGGCCAAAAGTTAAGGAAAATGGATAAGCTAGGGAGCTTAAGCCAAAAATGAATATTATATTAGCATTTCTTAAATCATAAAGTATGGATAATTATTTTATCCTAAGTTCTAAAATTGGGGACAAGTGGGCCAAAGTAGCTCCCCACATGACAAGTGTCAAGTTGGGGACATGCATACATATTGTTGGGACTTAGTTCATTTTGGGGGGGATTCATCCATTCTTTCCATCATACCTTCCATCATCCAGTCATTCATTCAACCATTATTCCATGACCATTCACACCATTGAGCTATCCTTCATACCTTCATGTCACTATACCTAAACTTGTATCCATATCCATACCAGTTTGTGTAGCTGGTTAGCTTGGGAGCTAGATTGAAGAAGCAGGTTGTCAATTCCATGGGATATTGAAGAGGCAGGTTGTCAAGCCTGTGAGCAATTTCTATCTGGGTGAGACAATTACTGGGAATTGTTTTCTCGAAGGTGCTAAACTACAATTATAGGACCCTAAGACTTCATGTTTGGCATGTTGTTGGAGCCTGTAAAGGAAGTGGAGCAGCCAAAGGACTGTTGAGCAGAGAAGGGGCACACTTCATGGGTGGGACAGACATGTGGGGAATGAGGGACTGTAGGCTATTATTTGATTAGCACCTATGACAGAGCATTTACTATTGTCCATGAGCCATTAGCCTAGTTAGGAATCCATTTACCCAGGTGGAGTTTAAATCCATCTCAGGGGTGACCCACTATTGAGAGTGACGAGCAGTGTGGTCTAAGGGTGGGAGGTTCGTGGAAGGTTTTCATGTAGGTGGTGATATTATTACCAAGATAAGTGTCAACTGTGTGATAAATTTACATGCTGCATTGTTCTTTATGCGTTTATTCTTATGGGTTATCATATGTGTGGTTATAACTATCTCTATGTTTATGGGTATTTCCTGTATATGCTGCATGTCTATGTTTACTTTAATTTCAGTATGAATTCGTGCATTTACGTAATGTATTTGTGTGTTACGTTTTATATATAAATCTTATGCAAGAGTGTTGTGTGTTTATGTTTTAAATGCATGCAGTTCGAAAAAATTATGTGGCATAGCTTAGTTGAATGTTGGGTATGTTACGGTATGTTCCGCAGTGAGAGAAAGAAAGTGTTCTCTCATGTAGCATGTCACAGCCATGGGTGTTCGGGGATGTTACACTCTGCTTCTCACCCTCAAGTAGATGAATTGATCAAGCTGGTAAAATCTCTTTCTACTAAGATGGAGAAGATGAAGTTTGAGAGGAAGCAAGGTTATAAGAGTTCCCAAAATGATGATAACAGAGGTAACTTCAGAAGACCAAATAATTCCCCTCAGATACTTCCAAGAGAGCCTCGAAGTCGAGATAGGGATGATCAGAAAATCCAAACACCCCTCCAAAATAACCTTGTTGTTGATGAAGAAGGAGAGGAAGAAGAGATTGATCCTGAGATCCATTGTCTTGGAGACACCTCCCCATTTCCCCATTTAACCCAATCTGCATACGAGAAGTCCCTCATGGACAGCCAAATAAATGAGCTGAGTAAAGGGGAAAAGACCAATAGTAATCCCAACAAATACAACCTTGGGTCTAAAAAGAAAGAGGTGAATTCTGACATCCCTGATTAGCCTTCCATAGAAGAGAAGCATGTAAAAGGTGCAGTAAACAAAAACAAGGAAAAGAAAACATAGAACCCCTCACTAATAGCCAAAGGCCCTGTCCCATAAGTGAGAAAAATTATGAAGCCCCCCTCCTATTTTAACTTTGAGCATGAAATTCAAAAGATCAGGATCCCTGTACCCCTTTCATAGCTAGTCAAGCACGAAGATTTAAAAAAATCCCTCTCTAAGTTGTTGTAGCTCGAGCCATCTTGTCATTCCACAGACTCAGTAAACCTCCAAGACGAAAAGCCAGTAGTCATCTTAGGTCCTATGGTAGAATATAGAGATGATTCATCCCCTCCCTTCTATACATCTCTAAACATACATAACAATGTGTTGCATAATTGTTTGATGGACTCAGGGGTATCTCATAATCTCATTCCTAGAATTGTCATGGATGAACTTGGATTAGAAATCACAAAGGCTTATCATGACTTATATTTGTTTGACTCTAGGAAGGTGAAATGTCTTGGGGTAATCAAAGATCTGGTTGTGGCCTTATTTCAGTTTCCCGTGAAGAGTGTGGTCATGGATATCGTGGTGGTCGATGACCCCCCCAAGTTTGGCATGCTATTTTCAAGATATTGGATAAAAATACTTGGGGGAACATTGCATATGGACCTCACATATGCTACCATTCCTGTGTTTGGAGGGGCTCATAGAAGATTGTATAGAGAAGCTCAGTTGGCCTACATTATCAGTGACGAAGCAGACCCCACCAATCATCCTATATTTTCACTTGATACTGATTTGGGATCCATCTTGTTGCAGCTCACTGATGCCCCTAAACCGCCTCTCGAAATCAGAAAGAAATCCCTTACCCTTTGTGAAGATTCTCCTCTGATTACCTATGTTTGGAAAATGTTATTTGATGGAACCTCTTCTAGAGAAGGTGTTGGTGTTGGAGTGGTGTTTGTTTCACCTGCTCAAGAAAGTATATCTCTGTCACAAAAGTTAGAATTTGAAACTACCAATAATGTGGCAGAGTATGAAGCTCTTGTTTTGGGTTTGAGGGCTGCAAAAGCCATGGGGATTAAAGAGATATCATTGTTTGGGGATGCTGAGTTAACTGTCCATTAGATCAGAAATATTTATCAAGCTAAGCACCCTAGGCTGAGATCGTATAGAAATGAAGTGTGGAATCTGGTCAACAGGTTTTTCTTAGATTTCAACATCTCATTTGTTCCAAGAGAAGAAAATGCCATAGCTGATTCTCTGGTTGTTTCAGCAAGTAATTTCAGAGTCCCTCTACTACCTCATCTCAGGTATGATGTAGAAGTGCAATATAGACCCTCTATACCTGACAACGTCAAGCATTGGAAAGTGTTTGAGGATGATCTTGAAATCAAAATATTCTTGGAGACTATTGAGTTTTATGCATTACACATTGATCAAAACCCTGATTCTGAAATGGATCCCCATGCTGATGTTTTTCTAAACAAAATTTCTAACCATCATATTGTTCAATTACCCAGCAATCATATCCCAAAGGGACTAGTTCCATTGGAAATACTATTTGATAGAAATGATGTGGCAGTTAAGGGTAAAGTTTCAAATGATGATGTTGATGTAGATGAGTACAATATTGGTACAAAGAAGGATCCAAAATTGGTCAAGTTTTCAAGCATCCTGTCGAAGGAACAAAGGGTCGAGTATGCTGAGCTATTAAAGAAATTTGTTGATGTGTTTGCCTGGACCTATGAAAACCTCAGAACATATGATACAAGTGTCATTGAGCATAAGATCCCATTGAAAGAGGAGGCCAAACCATTTAGGTAGAAATTAAGACAAATAAATCCTATGATGTTGCCTATTATGGAAAGGGAGGTAAAGAAGTTGTTGGACACCCAGATCATTGTCCCTTTGACATATTCTGAATGGGTAGCCAAACTAGTCCTAGTAAGAAAGAAGAAAGGAGAAATCGAACTATGTGTCGATTTCAGGAACCTAAACAAAATCTCTAAGAAAGACAATTACCCTTTGCCAAAGATGGAACACATATTGTAGAAGGTGACAGGTGCATCCAGGATTTCCATGATTGACGGATTTTCTGGCTACAATCAGATCTTTGTCCTTCCTGAAGATAGAGAAAATACAACCTTCACCACTCCTTGGGGCACATTCATGTATGAAAAAATTCCCTTTGGATTGATGAATGCAGGGGCAACCTTTCAGCGAGCCATGGAAATTACCTTCATTAGAGAAAGGGATAAATTTATGATCATCTACTTGAATGACATTACCATTTTTTCCAGGTCTGATAAAGAACATTGCCATCATCTAAGAAGGGTCTCGCTAAAATGCAGAAGGTTCGGTCTCTCCCTGAATCCGAAGAAGTCATTGTTTTCCATGCAAGAGGGAAGATTTTTGGGGAACATAGTATCAGCTAAGGGGGTCAGAATTGATTCAAGAAGGGTAGAAGCTATTTGAACCTTGTCACTTCTGAGATCCAAGAAGGAAGTTCAGTCCTTCTTGGGCAAAATTAATTTTTTAAGAAGGTTTGTTTAGAATTTTGCTAAATTGGTGAAGCATATCACAGCCATCCTCAGGAAGGGGAATGAAATAAAATGGACTGTTGAGTCCAGAGAATCATTCAACCAAATCAAGAAGGCATTGACTGAGGAACCTGTTCTTATCAGTCCCAATTATTCCAAGGATTTTCTGATTTTTTCCTTTGCTTCTATTGCCACGGTGGCAGTTCTTTTATTGCAAAAGAATGTCGAAGGGTTGGAGCAGCCCATTTCTTTTTTCAGTAGGGCACTGAGGGATGCAGAGATAAAATATGACATCATGGAGAAACAGGCCTACGTTTTGGTAAAATATCTCAAGGCTTTCAGAGTCTATGTTCTTCATTCAAAAGTTATTGCATATGTTCCTTCAGCCTCTGTGAAGGACATTCTCATTCAGCCTGACATAAACGAGATAAGGAGCAAGTGGATTCCTAAAATCCTTGAATTTGATATGGAAATAAATCCCACCAAACTAATTAAAGACCAAGGTTTATCCAAGTTACTGGCAAAGTCTAATTGCAAAGCTTTGGGAGTGAACTTCATCAACACTTGCTCAGAAAATCAGCAAGTTGAGTTCACTGATAAAAGTTCTTGGGGCGACCCTCCATTGGCATAATGTACTTGGTACAAAGACATATATATTTTCTATAGGAGTTAAGGCCTCCTAATGGAATAAGGAAAAGCAGGGCAAGAGCTCTAAAGATTAAAGCAATTAAATATTGCCTTGTCAATCAAGTCTTGTATTGGAAACACCCCCTAGGAGTACTTCTGAGATGTTTAGACCCACATGAAGCACAAAATATTATGTTTGATTTTCACGAAAACCTATGTGGGGGACATCATTTCTGGAGAACTACTTCCTATAAAATTCTTAGGGATGGGTATTTTGGGCCTACTCTATTCACTGATGTCTATGCAAAGATTAGGTCTTGTGTTAAATGTCAGAAATTCTCTGGGAAGCAGTAGCTCAAGTCTTTTCCACTGAAGTCTATGGTAGCTTCAAGACCCTTTCAGCAGTGGGGTTTGGACTTCATTGGGGAAATTCATCCTGCTTCAAGCATTCAACATAGGTGGATCATGAATGCCATAGATTATTTCACCAAATGGATAGAAGCTATCCCCACAGGTAGTGCTTCTCACAAGGTGATCATTGGTTTTCTTGAGGATATTATGGAAAGGTTTGGTTGTCCAAAAAGGATTATCACCGATAATGCTACATCATTCAAGGCCGAGCCATTAATCAAGTTTTTTGAGTAGTTCAGGATTGCATTGATTCACTCAACTCCTTACTACCCCCAAGGGAATGGATTGGCAGAGTCCTCTAACAAAATCCTGATAAAGATCATCAAAAGACTGTTAGAGGACAACAAGAAAGCATGGGATTCAAAGCTCAAATTTGCTCTGTGGGCTGACAGGGTGACAACAAAGAGATCCCTTGGTGTCTCTCCATTTCAGCTTGTGTATGGATTTGAGACCTTCTTTCCTTCTCAGTTCACCTTGCTAGTGGAAAAATTCTTCCAGGACTACCAAGGAGAACCTGATGACATGGCCAGGAGAATACTGCAGTTGGTGGAAGTGTTGTAGACTAGGGAGAAGATACTGGACAAAGAATATGAACATCAACAGAAGATCAAGCAAGCTTTTGACAAGAAAGTAAGAAAAGAGGATTTCCATCTCGGAGATCTAGTACTCAAATGGGATGCACCCAAATAGGACAAAGGAAAGCACAGTAAATTCGAAGCCCTGTGGATTGGGCCCTTCAAAATCTCTGAGGTATTTCGAAATAATACTTATAGGTTGCAGATTTTGGAGGGATCTGAAATTTTTGGTGGCCCTGTAAATGGGAATTTCTTAAAGAAATATTTTTTTTAGGCCATGACTGGCGTTCCACCACTGTAAATACCATTATTGTCTGGTTTTGATATTTATTTTTCCATTTTCAATAGGAGACTCCATAACTCAATAATAAGGCATTGGAACTACTTGTTCTTGGCAGCTCGCAAGGAGCATGCCATCCCCTATGGAGCCAAATGTTATCACATAAGCTTGTCAAAGTCTTGTGGGTTTTTGGTTTCTTCCCAAGTCTATAATTTTTCCCTGTCTCTCCCCCTTTTGCAGACCCAATCTTAAGTTTTTTCCCTTTCGGCTTGAAGTTTTTCTTCTATTTTCCTTCATCTGTTCGAGTGACTTGTTTTTCTTGTTGTTTTTCCTGAGAAGTCTTAGCCCTAAGATTTTATGTTTTCTCTAAGGTTGATCACTTCCCTCTCTACCTCTGTCACTGATCCTTTTTCTTTCTCAAGCCCTTAGCTAGTCATCCAAGTATTTGTTTATAGAAATTGCAGCCATAAGCGCAAGCACAACACTTAGAGTGGTCTGATATGGACTTGAATCAAGCAAGCGAGCAAGTTCATTTTGGTAGAGGAAATTTAATTTCAAAGTTCAGAGATCAACAACGAATAATAAGTGTGGGAATCGGGAGTTTGAAACGTTGTTGAAGTTATTTGTAAAATCTCTGAATCCCCAAAATCTGAAATCAGCAGGGGCCATCTGATCCAACAGGATGCATGGCACGGGATCCAAACTACAGAGAAAGTCATTTTGGGAAAACTGAAGTAAGGAGTGCGCAGATTTCCCGAGTCCCGAAATGTCAAGTCCCGAAATGTCGAGGTCTCGAAATGTCGATATTCATCTGGACCATTCGATTCAAAGGGAAGCATGGCACCTGATCTGAGAGATCATGATTTCATGACTCAGAGGTTTTAGCATGGAGCGTGATGCAATTTCACGAAACGCAAAATCACGAAGCACCTGGGAATTGGGCCCACGATCACAGCCTGTGGTCACATTGAAAGCAGGGCCATAAAGAAAGGTAAACGCCTATTGAATGACAGGTGGCTAATATTAATCAAGAAGATGATCATGGCCATTATATTTAAAGTAAGTCCGACCATCGATCTAGATGGGCCATTTCTCTGGTTCGAGCATCAGGAGATTTGGGATCGAGTGGAGTGAAGGCTCCTGAAATTCGAAATCCCAAAATTTCATATGGGATAAGCGTGAGGTCATGGCCCGAGGTCGCATGGAGCGATGAAAAGGAGTTTCACCAAAGGCCGAGAGCACCCGTATTGTTCACAGAAGAAGATTTGTGTGGTCTCGAGGCACTGAGATTGACTTAAAGAAGTCGTGAACATCCCTTGGATCATTCATGGGTGTCAGGCCTCGTTCTGATCCCGATGAAAGTAGTTAATGAAAATGAGGGAGGTTTTTGAAACCTTGTCTCATCCCATAAATGGAAATCATGGAAGGACTAGCTTTGGAGGCAGACTGTCAGCCCAAAGTTCCCCTGTCAACGGATTCTCCTACAAAGCCCACACTAATATGAGATCGCATCTGACAGAAGAATGAAAGTGCAAACTGATAGAAGAAGATGCATATGCAAAGCTTTGATTGTAGTAGCCAGGTCACACTCCTGGTGGTGTCGAGTTGTCTGAGTATAAATACTCGGTTTTGATATTTTGTTATGGTCGATGATTGAGCTACACTCCCATATTGTAAATTTTTAATGAAGCTCTGGTTCTTCTGGTTATGTATCTATATTTGAGACTTCTTGTTTAATGTAAGACAGTTTTCTTTCATCTCTCTGTAAGAGTTGTGTTAGAACACTCGTGCATGGATGATCCAGTCGAGGGTAGTTATGTCTTTGTGATGTAGGTTTGATCACAGGGACATCGCGACCAGTTTTAATCAGTTTCTTGTGTTGTATTTTCCCTCCGGCACTGAATGACTCGGGCATGGATGATCCAGTCGAGTTGTTGTTATTGAATTGTGATGTATTTTTTATTTTAGTTCAGTGATAATCTCATTCGGTTCCTTAAAACTTTGAATACAAGAGGATCTTGTTCTAAGTTTTTACTCCTTAGGTTGCTGGAAGACTGGATGTCCACAGCAAACCTCTTCATTCTCCTCAAGTTCTTCCCCTTATTCACCCTTACTACAACTTACTTATTGAAGTTAGATCAAGACCTCATCTGCTTATGCATACCAACCCAGTTTTCTGAGTTAAAGCGATATAATCTTGAGTCTACATTCATTAGACCCCCTTTAAATTTATTCATTGTGACATACAAACTTATGGGTATTGATCTTACCTTTGCTGCAATCCAGAGGTGATTTCTAGTGCTAACACTCTAGACCACTAAAAGTTTTGGTCTTCGCGACCTAAAATATTCAAAGTATAACCACAGAACTGTTTTCTACCTATTACTACCATAGGTTGATGAGAGTGTTATTTCAACTGGATAATAACTTGAAATGAATCCTTTCAGAGAGATGACAATAATATAACCTTTGGAAAATCGTGCTTTAATGCAATTTAATGAAAATATCCTTGAGCCCTTCACTTATTAATGACAATCTTTTTGGGGCCTACATGATCAAGTATTTGCATTAAACCACACTTAATGCATATTGGGAAAAGCAAGAAGATGGCGGAGACGGACAAGACAAATTTTGAATATGGAGCCTTTTGTGAACCTGCCAACCCGGGAACCCGCGAACCTGCGGTTATGAGCAATCAAAAATAAGCTAAGTGTTGCAAAGAGTTCAATTGGACTTGGATACAGGAGAAATGAAATACATAGGGGCTTGATACTCGCGACAAGTCTGACGATGATAATGTAGATAACGAGCCTTTTTGGTGTAAAGTGGAGATCACGGAACTTGGAAGATGAAGGCTTGAACCCGTGAAGTTGAAAAATGATTTAGTATATTATAACAAGGCAGTCGGTCGGACTCATGACATAGGAACATGGATGGGGATGAAGGCCTGGGAATCCGCCTACCCGTGAACCCATGATTTTTGAAATGCGACTAAGTATAGTAACTAGAAAGGGATAAAAGAAGGACAACCAAAAAAGGGGAATAAGGGTAGGTATAAAAGAGGGAAAAGAAATGGAAAAAAGGATGTTGGAAAAATAGAAAAAGAAGGGAAATTTTGGAAACAGGAATTGATCTCAACAATCACTACTGCCTTCATGTAGTTGTCTCGTGTCATGACGCATGGCTCAATATCCACTTGACATGTGGACCCATTATGATGTGCCACATCATCATAGGTACAAAGGCTCACTCGACCAAAGATTGGCACTTTTTCATTTCTTATGAACCGTAAGTTACTTAATCAATATTTTCTTAATATACCACTCCTCGGTATTCAATTATTTAATCCTCATTAGTCTTCATTAATTAAATACCCCCGTAAATACATTTTTACTCATCCTAATATATCGGCTGGATAATTAATGAAGATTTACTTTATCTCTCTTTCCCTTGGGAATGGTTTAGTGTTAATTTAATTATCCAGGTTATAAACACCTTATAATGCAATTTATTATTTAAATCATAATATAATTAATTGCATTGTAAAGAACCCAAATCATCTTAAAATGTACTTAGTTTTATTGCAAAGCACCCAAGTTGCAATATAACATATTTTATTATATTATTAATAAAACAAGTGGGGGTTTCGAACCCCGAGCATACCTTGCAACATTTGTGCATTCCCTCCTCTTTTCTCCAACAAATATGTTTTTAAAAGAGATCTTAGTATTAATATATATAAATACATGGAGAGGGAAAATAGATTATGTGGTATTCAATATTATAATATCCCAATCTCTTGCACTTCAAATTATCATACTCCATTTGCATGTGCCCATTTAATTTATCCAACAGTTAAACTCCGAAAAAACAAAGTGTTTTATTATTAAAATATACATATGACCATATAATACTAAGGTCATCATTCTCCAACTCTTAGCACTTCGATCATTCACTCCTTTTTCATAACTTCGACAACCAAACTCCAAAGGAAAAGGAGTTTATATATAATATTATAATATTTAACCTTATAATTAAATCTTAGGTATTTCATACCTTCTTCACGTGCTCACTTCTCATCTATCTGACAACCAATTAGAGTGGAGAAAATTTTAATATTATGAAATGTATGCGTGACTTTATAATCCTTAGTCTCACGTACTCTGAAGCCTTTAGAGCTTAATGCATGTGTTCTCCTCTTGTTTTCCAACAACCAATTACGAAAGAAAATATGTCAACACTATAATATAATTAAAACCGTATAGCACATATGTTGTTGCTCCAAGAGCTTCAAACTTTATTGAATCTATCCCTTCCCTTTACTTTGATGACTCAACTTCGAAAAGGGTCTTAATATGAATAATTAATAGGGTAATGTTTTGAACCCCATTGGCCATCGCATTCCAAACATTTGTTCCTTCCTCTATACTTCAAAAGAAAGGATTGTTTGGTATTAATATTTATAAATATTTATATAAACAATTTCACGTTGAAAAGGATACATGAAGGTATATTTTCCAAACCATTAATAAATAAAGAAGTATATATGCCAAAGCTCTTCCAAAAATGTAGTGTGGCCTATGCAAGGCATAAATATTAAAGCTAGAAAGACTTCACATGGTTTAATCCTTTTCACAGAAGAGAAATAAATTCCAAACTTCCCATTTCTCATGCACCCGACTAGTAATTAACATATTTTTAATATATCCTTTCTCAGTTTATTATCCAAACTATTAAAATATTTAACTAGTAACTTTGGAATTTACCATAGGTTACCAATCTTTACCATTCATTCAAATTTTCCCAGAAAACATATAGATATATAGATACATATATATATTCGGGCAATTTTTATTTGTTTAATTATTTTTCGAGAATATTACTTTTCTTGGAGGTGAAATTCTCCATGCTAAAATTGTGATCGTTTTACCAGAAATCACTATCTTCCCACTTTCATGCAATTCTTTTCTATTTTTGTGGAGTAATTACTATTTCTAATTCTTTCCCATTTGTACATTAATTTGCTATGTAATTCCTGGTAGAAATTTCTTTCTTACCAAAGTCTAATGGAACTCAATTAATTACCATGCTTTAGATTCCAAATTTCATTTTTATTTCAAATTAGGAAACTTGAATTTTATTTGTCTTTCTTTGCTCATTATTTATTTTAAAGTACAATGGCTATCTTCAACATTTTTCTTATTCTATTAAGTCCAAAATAGAGATATGAACTTGTCTCTAATTCTAAGGCCTAGCATACTTCTCAGGCCAATAGAATAGCCAAGGGAAGCTTACCAGTATTCAAGTTCATGTCAACGATTGTAGTTCCTAGTACTCAGTTGTTATGTGAGTTCTTTAGTGGCTCAGTATTTTACTAAAAACTTAGGGATTTGTCCACGTAAGAAACTATCATAGGCCATCCAAAACTTTGTTCATACTATGAGTGACAAACATTTACTAACATCCTATGTTTCCAAATAGAGGCAGGTAGAAAACCAACATGGAATGTGTTTTACCCATATCTTATTTCAAATTTCAGAGCTAGCCAAATAATCAGAGTGACAATTTCCACTATTAACAGAATACCAATTCTTCAAATAACTAACACAAGAATTTCATAATATCAAAAAAACTTGTCATGGAAATACAAGGCACATAAAACACTTATCTGAAACTTAGGAATCATTGACAATTGTTGAAGGGTGTATCACTTTCCACCCAACCATAGGCACAACTTCTCTTGGTGTTTTCTCAGCTGGCCACCCCCTAGCCAGAGTATGATGCCATGAGAGTAATTATTTTATTCATCATATGAGACAAGATGAAGGCCACTCTCATTCACCTACAGGAACTCAGCAAGCTAAGTCTGCAATCCACCAGTCAAGGGGTTTTCTCTTTCCAAAAAGAGATTCAATAGTTGTCATACATAGCAGAAGGGAGGCCTTTCACATTCCAAAAGTCCCTCAGTTCCCTTTCCTCTTAGTTCCTTCATTATTTCTTAGCCGATCCCTAAAAGTTTGTAGCCCCATTTATCATCCTAATTTGAAGACAGTTTCTAATGGTTCTTGCACCCAAAAAACATGTTTCTTCTCTTATCTCTATTTTCTCAGAACCAAAGGAGTTTCCCCCACTCCTCTCCACTCATATTTTCTTCCCGGGCCCAAATGTGTGACTCCTTTCTATTCCTATGATCCTTATCATTTTTTCTTTCCTTCTACAACAATATTATGTGGGTCAAATCCCCCAATTCATGGGTCAACACAAAATCCTCTAGATGGGTACTTTTCTTCCCATGCTTCTGAGGAAAGTTAGTTCTGGTACAACACCCATTGTTTTTCATAAATGTGGGAAGCTAGTAGTTCAACTACCAACTTCCTTCATTAACTAAATATTCTAGAAAAATGGGCAATGTGGGTTTTTCTTGACTATTAAATTGGCAAGGGAAATTTCCTCACTATTTCCCTCTCATGACATCATATTTTGTATAGGAAATCCACTTCAATAGTTATTCATCATTTTCTTTTTTACATAAATATCTACATCACATCCTTTAGAAAAGGTTCAACATTTCTGAGTTCCACACGCAACTGATCTTTCCATAGTCTCTTAGCAAGATATAATTATATTTACAAGTTGGGGAAAATAGGGGTGTTACAGTGTAATCAAATAAGAACCCACTGCATGTTCACTAAATTTATTTTGATTCAATATCTGAAAATTGTCAAGGTATGATAGGTTACATGAGAAAAATGAAGGCGTGGGAAAGGTCAAATTTTATAGACATAAGGAGTGCAACTAGTCCAGTTTGACCAACCTATCGTCCTCATTAATGTATATTTGGTAGATGAAATGTCAGTTATCACATTTCAACTCCAATCATTTCACCAAAATTCTAGCAGTTGAAGTCTCCTTCATCTACATAAGCTCCAGTTAGTTATACATAAAATCTTATCACTTATAGAGAATTAAGATTACAGAATCATTGCAGATCAATAATCATTTTAAGATGATTACACATATACCTTCATTCGTGACATATCAGGAGATATTCACTCATCATATCTAATCAAGCAATGAAGGAATAATTATTAATTATAAGAAACAATTACATATTCTATAAATATTAAATTAAGATTAAGTCATATTAGATGTCTTAACGATGTATTAAAACAAGAAGATGATGCTTCTATGTTACGATTGAAATGTTATTTTTTATTAATAACATGATCTTGACTGATATTTCTTGGGTAGTTGTTTCTTTTCCTAAGAAATCTTTGTCAAGAAAAATGTTAAAGAGACAAATATGGAAACATTGCACATTTTTAGGAAAGCTCAACATTCAGGAAAATTAGGGAATAAGATGAATTTCCATGGATTATAAAAAGGGAAGAATAAATCAATGTAAGGGAGATTTTTGGAGGTCTCACTAGAGAGCTTTAATAAAAAATTTGCAAGTTTTGAAGATTCAAACTTTCATGTTTCAGACTATGTGTTCCTTTTCTTGATGTTATTTTCATGCTTCTAAATTCCTCTTGAATGTTTCTAGTGCCATTACTGTGATAATTTAATACAATATCTACCACCATTAACTGCAAAGGTATCTTTAAAAGATACAAATTTCTTCAAGTTAATTGTGATTATTAAGAAGACTTGTTCTTAAATTTCATTATACCTCTTTAAATAAAAACAAAGTATTCTTTTTTGTTAAATTTTATTCTGGCTTAGACACATATTCGTTAATCATTTCTTTTATCTAAAAGTTAAGTAATATTTATCAAAGCTACATTACTTTACTGTCCAATTTTGTTTTCCTTTATTCCTTCTTTCCTTCTTTTAAAACTTTTAATTGTCTTAAACATAGAAAAAATTTCCTTCCAATATTGATCTTTCAATAATTAAAGACTAATAATACATGCCCAACAAAGCAACAAAAATACTCTATTTTAGGACATATCAACTTAAGAAAATAAATCAATCTTATGGATGCCTTGGAACAATTTTCTAGCCAAAAACATCTCAAGGGTTACAACACCCCCTCCCCTACAATTGTGCACCATCCTCGGTGCACAACACTATGTTGATATACATGTACAAATTTACATCATAAAACTTAGAAAAATAATAATTCTACATTTTTTATACTCCAACAACATTTCCAACCATAATCTCTTGTTCCTCTCAACCCACTAACCCAAGGAATGTACCCGCTTCACTGCTCTTGATTCATTGGGTTGTACCATTCTTTTATTATAACCCCCAGTAGGTTGGCTAAGACTCTGAGATGTAGTTTCAGAAATCTAGCTACTCAAAATGGAGTCTTGCATTCTTATATGTTGTTTTCTTCAAAATTGACGAAAATTTGTGGGTATTCCTCTTGCACATTCTCCTCTTGCTCCCATGTAGTTTCTTCATCAATGTAGTAGGTCCAATAAACCTTTACCAGGATGTTTTTTTTTTTCCTCAACACTTTGATTTTCTGGTCCAAGATGTGTACCAATACCACCCAGAAATATACTTCATGTTCCACCTAGATCACAGTCCAATCAATTATGTGGTTATGTTCATGCAACTATTTATTTGATAAGAAAACATGAAGTACATTATGCACTCTCATGGATGCAGACAATGCTAGCATGTTTGCAACTGGGCCTTTCTTCTCTAAGATTTCAAAAGGCCCACATTAGCTTACTGCCAACTTTGGGAAACTTCCTAATCTTAGAAAACTTCTCTTCGCTTTCATTTTTAAAAATACACGTTCTCCTACTTTAAAATATTTAAAAACTATGTTTTGGTCTGCGAAACTCTTCTTTCTATCCTAGTAATCCTTTAAATTATGCATGATCTTTGTCACTTGTTCTTTCATTTCCTTCAACAAATATGGCTCAATAAAAACTTTGTATGTTGGGTTATCCCAACTCACTAGTGTTTTACACTTTATACCATACAATGCTTCAAAGGGACTCATTTTTAATGAGGCTTGATATCCATTATTGTAAGAAAAATAAACTAAGTGGATATAGTCATTCTATTGGGTTGTTATATTCTTTGCAGTGAAGGTCGAAGTCAAGGTGGATCGACAGCAAGTCAAAGGTTGATGTTATTCGACCAGGTAAAGTCAAAGTTGAAGGTCGAGGAAGTTTGACATGGTAAAGGCATAAAAAAAAAGTCGAAGAGGTCAACTGACAAGAGGTCAATAGGCGAGCGTGTGGCGACCGAATGAAGGTTGAATGGTAGTCGACTGGTAATACGACTCGGAGTCTAATGTAACAAAATATTGATATTTGCGGGATTTGTAGCCAATTATTTGCATGTGTTTGTAACTGTTTTTGGGCATGAAGTCTTTAGGGTTTTGCATGTTGTAAAGCCTATAAAGAGGTTTTTTGTAAGGCCATAAAGGATAATGAAAAAATCATAGGATAGAAAATATTTAGATGTAGGTTGTTGGTCATGCAGAGGTAAGCCAGATTGGCTATAGGGTTGTTCTTGCACAAGCAAGAAGGTATGATGTTGATTGTGTCTTAGGTGTGGACCAAAGTTATACATGTAACCTTTTATTCATATTGAATAGGACAACAAGAGACCAGAATGCTCAAGGAATGTTGGTTTTCCCGGTTTGGGTTTCCAGGGTAAAATCTTTGTGCATTGTGTAATTTCTTTGTCATTTACATTCTTGATTAAATTCTTCTTCTCTTCTACTAGGTTTAGTGTGGAAGTGTCTCTCATTTCCTGAAAATTGGTATCAGATCTATGACAATTGGTATCAGAGCTTTGAAAGTTGGTATCAGAGCTATGTTATGCTTTGACAAGTGTATTAGATCTCTATTTACCAATATTGAATATGAGAACTAAACCCTAGGTATAGTAAGAGTTGTAAGTCATAAATTGTGTTAAATATCGTGGTAAAGAATGGAGAGAAGTTCAAGAATAGAGATAGAAAAATTCAATGGCCAGAATTTTGAGCTTTAGAAGCTTCAAATGGAATATCTTCTTATAGATCGAGAACAATGGACAACGATCTTCCCAGGTACCTAGCCGACAGGCATGTCGACGGAAGAATGGGAGAAACTTGAGAGAAAACAAAGAAATAAGATTCGACTTTGTCTTGTAAATTCGGTATTGTTGAATGTATCAGGTGAAGATTCGGCCAAGAAACTATGGGACAAGTTGGGGAGATTATACTAGTCGAAATATCTAGTAAATAAGTTGTTTTTCATAAAGAAACTATAACTTCTGAGAATGAGTGATGGTAGTTCGGTGACTGAGCATTTAAAACCATTTAATACCACTTTAATCCAGTTATCATCTGTGGATATTAAAATCACTGAGGAGTAATACAACCACACTAACGCTAGAAGATGTGTTTGTTTCTCTATTTTCAGAAGAAATGAGAAGAAAGAACATGGAAGGATTGACAAAATACGCTTTAGTGGTGAGAGGTCGACCGATTGAAAGAGATAAAGGAAAATTCTCGAGTAGAAAGTCTAAATAGAAGGGTAGATATAAATCCCTGGTTCAGTCAATAAGAAGATGTTGGAAATGCGGTAAAGCTAGGAATTACAAAAATGACTATAAGTTGAGGGCGATGGAAGTTCGTATGGAATCCGAAGAGAAGCAGTCAACTAAGAGAAAGACAACCCCAAATAAAGAAGGTGATGTGTACCTGGCATCGACCAATACACATTTGGATCAAGATGTTTGGTTGATCGACTCAGGAGCATCCTATCATATGACACCACATAGAGAATGGTTTTGTGAGTATGAACAATATGATGGAGGTGATGTGTTCTTGGGGGATGACTCGACAACCAAAATTGTCAGACGAGGAAAAGTTCGACTGATACTACAGGATGGGAGGAAAACAACCCTTCCAAGTGTTCTACACATTCCAGTTTTGGCAAGAAATATGATATCTGTCAGTAAGATGAGTGATGTTGGGGTACACACTCTGTTTTAGAAGAATTCGTGCAATATGGTCAGAGGTGCGATGGTATTAATGAAAGGAGTTTGGATTGGAAACCTATACAAGTTATTAGGGAATGTTGACTTGACTAGATGCAACAACATCATTGCTTATAAAGT
This sequence comes from Picea glauca, assembly GCA_000966675.3. Taxonomy (NCBI): domain Eukaryota; kingdom Viridiplantae; phylum Streptophyta; class Pinopsida; order Pinales; family Pinaceae; genus Picea; species Picea glauca. Next base: position 18,013 of record JZKD02S1952583.1, read on the forward strand.
CGACTTGACTTCGAATCAACTCGACCTGACTCGATCTGAGTTGATACAAATAGACTCGCCAAGACATGATAAAATTGACATGACCATGCTATGGCATGAGAGTATGGGACACACTGCAAAAAAAGGACTTCAAGCTATGCACAACAAAGGTATGGTAGAAGGTTTCCTTAATGTGGTTTAGAAGTCGAATTTTTTGAACATTGCATATACGAAAAAACAAAGTCAGGTTAGTTTTCCATCTAGAGCGACAAGGGAAAATGGGATTCTAGAATTGGTGCATAGTGATGTGTTTGGCCCAGTTACAGTGCCTTCTCTTGGTGGATCCCTGTATTTTGTCTCCTTCATAGATTATTTTTCCAGGAAGACATGGATATATTTCTTGAGGATGAAATTAGAGGTTTTCGAGAAATTTAAAGAGTTTAAAGATCTTGTAAAAAACCAGACAGATAAGAATATTAAGGTTGAGAACTAAAAATGGTGGTAAATTCTGTGGAAAATAATTTGATTCATTCTGTAAACAGTGCAGCATAGCACGCCAAAATACCACACCATATACCATGTATAGTCGAGATGTGGTATTCAGAGAAGTCGTAGGTAAGTTTGAGCCTGAAGAAGTTTTCCAAATCGAGAATAATCCTGAGAGGGTGCGGTTTGAACTAAGGAATGAAGAAGATGATTCAGATGAGTCGATCGAATATGAGGAAGAGATGGAAAAATAGACTACGGTAGTAAGGAGGTTAGAAAGAGTAAGAAAACCAGTCAAAAGGTATAGTCCACCCGACTTCCATTCTACATTCATGATAATTGCCATTGATGATGAGCCCAAGTCGATTGGTGAGGCAGTCAACTCAGCAGAGGGTAAAATATGGAAGGACTCCATGGTCGAAGAGATGGAATCCTTACACAAGAATAAGACATAGGATTTAGTCAAGATACCTAGTGGAAGAAATCCCATCAGTGGAAAATGGGAATTCAAGAAGAAGATGAATGTCGCAAGGCAAGTCTAGAAGTTCAAAGCTTGACTGGTAGTGAAAGGTTATTCCCAAGTCGAGGGAGTCAACTTCGGTGAGATTTTTTCCGTTGTTGCAAAAATAACTTCCATAATGTCTATGGCTACAACATTCAATCTGGAAATAAAACAAATGTATGTGAAGACAATGTTTGTACATGGGGACCCGGAAGAAGAAATCTACATGAAACAACCTAAAGGATTTGTAGTAAATGGCAAGCAAGATTTGGTGTGAAAACTGAAAAACATACCTCTACGATATAAAGCAATCTCCAAGGATGTGGTACCAAAAGTTTGACACACACGTCCTTAGTTTTGGTTTTTTGAGAAGCAAACTTGATCACTGCATATATTCCAAGGAAGAAGGTCGGAGTTTCATATATGTAGCTTTGTATGCCAATGACATGTTGTTGATTGGAAACAACATGGACACAATAAAGGAGGTGAAGAAGCAGTTATCCTCCAAGTTCGACATGAAGGATCTTAGTGCAGCTAACTTCATTCTGGGAATGGAGATTAAGAGTGATCGAGCAGCTAGAAATATCTGGTTGAATCAGATGAAGTATATTGAAACAGTTCTGAAATGTTTCAACATGCAGTGTTTGACAACACAGGTATTCCAACAGAGGACGAACACCTTCAGTAACCACTCACATAACTAGATCAAAGATCAACACATCGATGTTTTCACGTGGTAAAACCCCTACGGGGAAACATCC
>JZKD02S1952583.1:28046-42389 GCA_000966675.3 Picea glauca
GACATTATTAGTGTTGCATGTTGAAGCTATGATCAAATTATTAGAAGGATTAAAAGTTGATCACAGAGCTTATCCTCTAACCTAAAATTTTGTCAAGATAGCGTATTGTCTCAGTACAGAAGACAGGTTGAAGAAAGCACTCGTCGCTTGAGTGAAGGAGACCTGGAAGAAAAGAAAGCACTCATTCTTGAGGAATGGGCTCCAGGTTTGAATAATAAAGATTAATAAGATTCAAAGGTACACATGACAAGCTGATGACTATAGTTGAGATAGCAGTCGTCATAAAGTATTATACTTGATAGCATGTGATCATATAGAGGTATACGTTTTTCCTGGTACAACTAACACTTCCTCTAGGATAAACCTTGTGTGTTAGTTCCAGGTTGCCATGGAAGAATGCTTGGTCACAACACTATGAGAGTGTTGACCTCATTTCGTATTGTATTCCTTACATTTAATCTTTGCTTCAGATAAATTATAAGTGATAGCTCTAAAGGAGCTACTAGGATGATTGTTCGCGCTATTTCTTTATATTATCAGAGGGATATTACTCGTGCTTGTTGTTTTGCTGACCTTTCTCAAGGTCACATGTAATAACCCTGAGGAAGCTATAGTGAAGGTTGTAGAAGGCAACATGATAAAGAAGAAACCATAGATGAAGCAATCATCATTGGAAGAGAGGAAGGTAGCTTGCATAAGCTAAAGGGTTACTCAGAAGATGCCATGACCCATGCCATTGAAGAATCTTGGAATAGAAGATTAGCTACAAGGAACTACCATACATATGCAAAGCGGTCACGGGTTTACCAGAAATCAAAGGTGATCATGAAGGCATATGCAATGGATGTACACAAATGAAGAACATCAAGAACCTGGTTCCAAAGAGGGACATCAAGACAGAAGGAGTCCTAGAACTCATCCATTCAGAAGTGTGTGGCCCAATGCCATCATCCTCCATTAGTGGGTATGTATACTATGTATCATTCATTGATTATTACTCTCGTAAGACCTGAATATATTTGAAGAGTTCAAGGAATCCAAAGCCTTGATAAAGAACCTTTATGAAAGAAATATTAAGATACTCAGGTCAGATAATGGAGGAGAATATGCCTCAAAAGAGTTTGTGAACTTCTGCAAAGATGTTGGAATCAAGAGGGAACTCACTACTCCCTATAATCCCCAACAAAATGGTGTAGTTGAACGGAAGAACAGAACCATGTTGGAAGTTGTGAAGATCAAGATCTTCCTATGTGCTTATGGGCAGAAACAACGATGGCAGTTGTTTATGTGTAGAACCAATTATCCCATAATGTACTTGGACTCAAGACACCAGAAGAGATGTTCACCGGAAAGAAGCCAGAGGTAATCCATCTCAAAATATTTGGTTGTCCAGTGTTTATTCATATACCTAAAGAAAAGAGAAACAAGTTGGACCCTTCAGGAAAGAAGAGAATATTTGTGGGATACTGTGAGGTCTCCAAGGCCTTCAGAATCTATATACCAGGTCAACATCACATTAACATCAGTAGGGATGTGACCTTTGATGAAGATGTAGTGCTCAAGAAATCTAAAATATGCCAACTTGAAGAGGTATATGAAGAGGAACCCGTAATCCCCAATACTACAATGAGGGAGGTTCCCAGAGCTGCAGAACTAGAGAGGGAAGTCGTAACTTCCTCTGATGAGGAAACTCTTGAAGACCATGATGTAACAGAAGTTCAAGAACCTCCTCAAATGATATTCTCCCATAAAATAAATCCTGCTTGGGCAAGAGAGATTATTCAAGATGGAGAAAAGTATGGTGTTCCAGAAGGAACCTCGAGACAGGTGAAAAGACCAAAGCCATTCTCCAGTTACATAGCTTTGATGTGTGATCTCCTAGATAAGGAGCTTACTTGCTTTGAAGAAGCCATTCAAAAGAAGGAATGGGCAGATGCCATGACAGAGGAATACCAATCCATAATAAAGAACAATGTATGGGAAATAGTTCCCAGACCAAAAAGTAAGGATGTGATATCATCAAAATGGATCTTCAAAATAAAAAATGTTGTTTATGGAAGTATTGAGAAATATAAAGAAATATTTGTCGCTCGTGGCTTTTCCCAAAAGGAAGGCATTGACTATGAAGAGACATTCACCCATGTGGCCAGATACACTTCAATCAGGACCATCATAGCTCTTGCATCTAAGATGAAGTGGAAGCTGCACCAGATGGACGTGAAGACAACTTTCCTAAATGGTTTCATCAAAGAGGAACTGTATATAGAGCAACCTCAAGGATTTGATGTTGAATATAGGAAGTCTCATGTCTGCAGATTGAAGAAAACCTTATACGGATTGAAGCAAGCTTTTAGATCTTGGTATGGCCATATAGACAGTTTCTTGACGAGCTTAGGCTTTACCAAGAGTAAAGAAGACTCAAATCTCTACTTCAAAATTATGGATAATGAGCCAGTAATTTTACTGCTATATGTTGATGACTTATTCTTAACTGGAGAAGAAAAGATCATCGTTGAATGTAAAAAGAGACTTGCCTCGGAATTTGAAATGAAAGACCTTGGCCTAATGCATTATTTTTTAGGTCTTGAGGTATGGCAGAGTCCTGAGAGGATCTTCCTTAACCAAGGGAAGTACACAAACAAAATCTTAAAGATTTGACATGTTGGAATGCAAACCCATGAATACACCCATGGAAGCAAAGTTGAAGTTGTTGGTCGATAATTCATTAGATTTGATTGATGCCACACTGTACAGACAGATTATTGGATCACTAATGTACCTGACAAACACTAGACCAAACATTTGTTTTTCCATGAACACCTTGAGTCAGTTTCTGGTAGAGCCCAGACATGTTCACCTAGTGGCTGCAAAACATGTGATGAGGTACCTTAAAGGTACATTAGATTATGGTCTCAGTTATGACAGAGATCATAATTTCACATTGAGTGGATACACTAATTCAGATTGGGTAGGAAGCGTTGCTGATAGAAAAATCACTTCTAGATGTTGTTTCAGTTTGGGATCAGCCATGATCTCGTGACAGAGTAGGAAGCAATCCAGTATTTCTCTCGGCATAGTGGAAGCAGAGTACATTGCCACATGTTCTGCTAGCTGTGAAGCTATATGGCTTTATAAGTTGTTGAACGGTCTATTTGACCTAGAGAAGGAAGAAACCACGATCCTATGTGACAACCAGAGTTGCATAAAGATGACAGAGAATCCTGTATTCCATGACAGGTCGAAGCACATAGAGATTCGCTATCATTAAATCTGTGACATGGTGCAGAGACGAGCCTTGAAGCTCCTATATGTTAGCACGGATGAACAAGTTGTTGATGTGTTGACCAAACCTCTATCTTGTGTAAAGTTTGAACACTTTCGAGATAAGCTTGGTATAGTCTGAAAGGACCATCCCTGAAAGGGGGAGTATATATGATTCCTTACTTCTGACCTCCCTGTTAGACGTAAAGCAAGATGATTCCTTGCTTCTGACCTCGTTTTTAGACATAAAGCAAGATGATATGTGTGTTCCTTGCTTCTGACCTCGTTGTTAGACGTAAAGCAAGATGATTCATTGCTTCTAACCTTGTTGTTAGACGTAAAGAAAGAGGATATGTGTGTTCCTTGCTTCTGACCTCACTGTTATATGTAAAGCAAGATGATTCCTTGCTTCTAACCTCACTGTTAGACGTAAAGCAAGATGATATGTGTGTTCCTTTCTTCTGACCTCGCTGTTAGACGTAAAGCAAGATGATTCCTTACTTCTAACCTCGTTGTTAGACGTAAAGCAAGATGATGTGATGTGTTCCTTGCTTCTGACCTCGCTATTAGATGTAAAGCAAGATGATTCCTTGCTTCTGACCTAGTTGTTATACGTAAAGCAAGATGATGTGTTCCTTGCTTGTGACCTAGTTGTTAGACGTAAAGCAAGAAGATGTATACCTTGCTTCTGACCTAGTTGTTAGACATAAAGCAAGATGTGACTTGCATTGATCTACCAGCTTAACAGTTGTGACGTAGAGCCAGTCTAGTACTGTGATGGGCCAGCCTAGTGCTGTGATGAGGTATCATTTTTTATACTGATACATATTGATGCAGATGATGATGGAATTCTTTCGAGAATGACAATGTTGTCGATGAAGAAAACTTCCGATGATTTATAGATACGCTATCCAAGATGATATTGATGATGTTGTCCTCCCACCTAATGTTGTTGATGATGTTTTCCTCTCTCTCTTGCATGATGTTGCTGAAGAATACCCTTCTTGTTAAGGGGGAGTGTTGAAATAATGTAACTGCAAAGAGTATTCTTATTATTACTGATATTTTATTCATAGGATCAATCCCCATTGTGGATTGATCATGTTGGATATTGTAATAGGACCAAATCCCCTTTTGCGGATTGGTCAAAAGACAATTGTAATAGGCAGAATAAGAAGTCAGCCCCAACAGTTAAATAAGAAACCTAGAAATATAATAAAGGTGGGTTTACCCACCCAGATTGAGAAGTCGACCCTCCCAGTGAAGAGACACTTCACATGTGCTAGAACTTGTATAAATAAAGGAGGATAGCGCCTCATTTGATCACAACTCACTTGCTCATTTTGAGAGACAAGTTATGATCTGTTACCGGCAAAGGAGAGAGAAAGTGGCACATATCTTGCAGAGGACTCTCTGTTTTAGCATAGAGATCTCTTGGAATTGTATTGGCTATCTATATTAAGGAAGTTTTGTTGGGTTTTCTTCCCCTAGAGAGTTTCCCAAGATAAGTGTTGTGTCTCTTGTGAATGTGTATTTCTCAATGATCTTGTTCTTATGTTGCTATTGTCTATTGAAATGCAAAGAACTATAATAATGGCATAAACATTAACAATTTGACCGGGTAAAGTCGAAGTCGAAGGTTGAGGAAGTTCGACATGGTAAAGGAATAGACAACAAGTCCAAGAGGTCAACCGAAAAGAGGTCAACAGGAGGGTGTGTGGTGAGCAACTAAGGACCGAATGAAGGCCAACTGGTAGTCGACTGGTAATATGACTTGGAGTCGACTGTAACATAATCCCAAGATTTGTGGGATTTGTAGCCAATCATCTGCATGGATATGTAATCGTTTTTGGGTGCCAACTCTATAGGTTTTTTCCTATTGTAAATCCTATAAAGAGGCATGGTGTAAAGGCTAATGAAAAAATAGTAGGATAGCCAGTATTTATAAAAATATTTAGATGTAGGTTGTTGGTCATGCATATGTAAGTTGGATTGGGTACAGGGTTTTTCTTGCACAAGAAAGAAGGCATGATGTCCATTGTGTCTTAGGTGTGGACCAAGGTTAGAAATGTAACCTTTTATTCATATTGAATAAGACAACAAGAGAGTGGAATGCTCAAGGAATACTGGTTTTCCCGGTTTGGGTTTCCAGGGTAAAATCGTTGTGTACTGTGTGATTGATTTTTCATTTACGTTCTTGATTAAATTATTCTTCTCTTCTACTTGGTTTAGTGTGGAAGTGTCTCTCATTTCCTGACACTTTTCACTTGGATGGTTGGTCCACCACATACATTCTGAGCATGTCTCCAATTATTTTGTTAATCCTCTCTATTTCCCCATCTAATTCTTGGTGATATGTTGTATTGAGATTTAAATTCATCCCAAATCCTTTGAACAATTCTTTCAAAAAATTGGATGTGAATTTGGGGTCTTTGTCTGAAACTATTTCCCTAGGCACTCCATGTAGCCTGACAACTTCTTTCATGTATATCTTTGCAATATTTGTTTCCTTGTGTGTATTCTTCACCAAAATAAAAATATTCATCCTTACTTAATTTATCCACCACCACCACGATGGAATCATGTTGGTTCACTATTCTGGGAATATTTATAATAAAATCAACTGTAATGACCTCACACTTCCATTATGGAATGGGCAATGGTTGTAACATCCCAGATAGATGTTTATGTTATGTATTCTCCTTCTATCACTCTAGACACCTTCTGGCCCTGCAATTATTTTGAGCAATGTCACGCTGAAGTTGTAGACATCATCCTTCACAGTGACGGGAAGAAATGAGAGCCACTCAAGGGATAAGTACCCTCTCGTTCTTCTGATGGTCATGAGGACCTTACTACACTCTCTTCCCAGGAGCTTCGTTAGTCCGAAATCGATCACCTTGGGGAAGAAATTGGAGTCTAGGAGGATGTTTTTGGGCTTGATGTCATAGTGGATAATGTATTCCTTTCACTTCTCATGCAGGTAAAATATTCCATGGGAAGTTACCATAGTGACATTGAAGTGCATTTTCCAATCTAATAAATTGTGTTGTTGATCATCTCTTGAGGATTTCTTGAATAGGAAGGAGTTGAAGTAGTTGTTAGGAATATATTCATACACCAATAGTGTTCAAGAGCCCAATGTGCGAAATCCCTATAGCCTAAAAAAATTCACATGTTGCATGACTTTGATGGTACTCACATCCATGAAAAAAAAATTCTCTCCTTGGCTCACACCCTCCAACTTCTTAACTGCCACTAAAGAGCGATTTGCTAAATTCCCTTTAAAGATGGAGCTAAAACCCCTACCTCCCAAATTCTTAACAAAATTCTTCATTGTGCATTTCAATGCTCTATAAGTGAATACAATGAGCATGTATTATGTTTCATACAATATTGGGTGTTTGCAACACCAAAGAAACAATAAAACAAAGGCCAAAATAGAGACTAGCCCACCCTTGTAACTACCCACCACACTTGTGAGAGTCATATTTTTGTTGGAATTAGAGGAATGAGACACATCAATAGAATTTAACTGTGGAAATAGAGAGATTTCATTGTAGGTATCATACATATTTAGGAATCCATTGAACCACATTACACACCTCTGTGAAGTATTGTTAATGTAAGCATATGAGGTGCACGAGCAATTGCTGAGACTAGATTCTTGGCATTGTTAGTGCTAGAAGTCAAATCAAGACTGCTATTGATTTAATCCTAGCACACCTTGTTTCCAAAATATCCAATAGGGGGTTTTAAGATGGATAAATACTTGCTTGGTTTGAAAGGGAATAATGATCTAATCTGTTAATATCACTTACCTAGGTGCAGCAAGTCAGATAAAAAAAACTAATGGCTAGAGACTTAATATTTTAGGTGAAGTGATTTGAGAGAAGGGAAAAAAAATTGATAAATCCGCCAATAACAAATATTTTTCTTAATGACGTAGACCTATCGGCCCTCGGGCTGAGATCCTCTCATAGGATCGTTCTTTAACCCCTTTGAGCTAGATTGGCTCTTTTGGATTCCCTGCTGGAATCTCCTTTCAATTTGATCCACAGTTCCTTTTCACAGCTCGCAATATCGCGAGTTCACAAGTCGTGACTCCCGACTCTTCCTTCTCAAATCTGTGATATCCGAAATCATGAAATGGCTATATCTCTTACTCTATCAGCACCTTCCTCACACGACCGCTGGCTAGGCTTATCGTTAGCTCCTCTCACCTCTTTGCACCTTCACGAGTTTCACTGTCGAGCTCACCTACTCTTGTCTCGCGAATTCCCGAGACACAAGAAGTCAACAGTATATTGACCCCTTCCTCTAGGAAACGCGTGTCCACCAGTCTACTTCCTGGGCTTACTTCTTGGTTCTGCCACATGTCCCTCGTGCCTGGCTTTGGCACTTCGCGACTTCGCATTTCGTGACTTTGGGGCTTGGAGTACCCAAATATCGGGCTCCCACCCTACGAACCTCCGAGTTCATGATATCCTCTAATCTCTGCCACCTGTCCTCCTCAGATGGATGGCTTAGAATATTGTCCCACTGACTATGGTGTTCTGTCACCAAGCTCCTCAGCAAGTCTCCCAAACTTCTGTTCACAACTTCTATCTTTCCATCCGTCTGAAGATGATAAGCTGAACTGAACGATAAGTTTGTTCCCATCTTTTTCCATAAGGTTCTCCATAAGTGTCCCATGAACTTTGTGTCTCAATCCGAAACTATGCTCCTTGGTAAGCCATGAAGTCGAATGACTTCTTTGAAAAAAAGATTCACAATGTGAGTTGCGTCACTGGTTTTCTGACATGGTATGAAGTGTGTCATCTTAGAAAATATGTCTACCACTACAAAGATCGAGTCAAACCCTATTTTTTTTCTCGGCATCCCCAATATGAAGTCCATGCTTACTACATCCCATGTCCTCTCAGGTATGGGTAACGGTTGATATAAGCCTGCATTCTGCCTCTTCCCTTTTGAATGCTGACAAATCCTACATCTGTGCACGAATCTTTTGACATCTTCTCTCATTCCTGGCCAATAATATGACTCGTTTAACTTTGAGAACATCTTGTCATGACCGAAATGCCAGGCCAATCCTCCATTGTGTTTCTCCTTCAGCAAATTCTCCCTCATGGAGCATTTTGGAATACAAAGTTGATTACCCTTAAACAGTAATCCTTCCTGGATCATGTATTCTGTCCATTGACTCCTGTCCCTGAGAATTGGATTCTCAGCGGCTTCATACACCTCTTTAAAATATGGATCATCTCTGTACATGTCCCTGAGATCATCAAAACCCAGTGTTTTGACTCTGAACTCCTGCAACAGGAAACATTTCCTGCTCAAAGCATCAACAACTTTGTTAGCAGTTCCAGAAATATGCTTAATTACAAAAGTAAAGTTCTGCATGTATTCAACCCATTTAACAAGTCTTTGAGTCAACTTCTCCTATTGAGTCACAAATTGCAAAGCATGATTATCACTGGATAAGACAAACTCCTTCAGGATTAAGTAATGTCTCCATTTCTCCAATGCCTGAATAATAGTGTAGAACTCCTTGTCATACGTGGAGTATTTCACTTTCATTTCATTCAGCTTCTCGTTGAAGTATGCTATCGGCCTATCTTCTTGGCTCAAGACTACCCCTATTGCAAAACCACTTGCGTCACATTTTACCTTAAATGTCTTTTTGAAATCCGGCAACACCAAAATTGGTTGTTTCGTGATTTTCCTTTTCAACAAATTAATACTTTTCTCAACCTCTTCTGTCCAATGAAAAGACTTGTGTCTCTTCTTCACTGTGTCCATCATTGATGCACTAATTCCAATGAAATTCCTGATGAACTTCCTGTAGAAACTAGCCAATCCATGAAAACGTCTCTCCTCAAATATACTCTTTGGTGATGGCCAATTCTTAATTACCTCCACCTTATCTGGATCCATCCTCAACTTGTCTGCAGAAATTACAAATCCCAAATAAATGAGATTTGTCTTCATGAATGAAGATTTCTTCATATTTATCAGCAACTTCTCTTGTTGTAGCCTCTTCATCATTGTAGCCAAATGTTTCAGATGCTCTGCCTCTATTTTACTGAAAATCAGTATGTCATCCAGATACACAATGACAAATTTTCTGATGAAATCCTTCAAAACTTCATTCATCAACCTCATGAAGGTACTTGACGTGTTTGTTAAGACAAATGGCATAACAAGCCATTCATACAGCCCTTCATTGGTCTTAAAGGCTATCTTCCATTCATCACCTTCTCTCATATGAATCTGATGATATCCACTTTTCAAATCAATCTTTGAAAAAAAATTGGCCCCACTTAAGCAATCCATCAAATCATCCATCCTTGGCAATGGAAATTTGTACCTGATGGTTATCTTGTTAATTTCCCTTGAGTCTATACACATCCTCTAGCCTCCGTCTTTCTTTGGACTGAGCACTGTTGAAACAACACATGGACTCAAGCTTTTTCTAACCAACCCTTTGTCCATTAAGTCCTAGACCTATCTTTTGACTTCTTCATTCTCCTGCGGCGTCAATCTGTACATTTCTTTGTTTGGTAAACTAGCTCTAGGTATGAGATCAATATGATGACTCACACTTCTGATCGATGGCAACAAATGAGGTAGTTTGTCCACTACTATGTCATCAAACTCTTCCAATAGTTTATGAACCTCTTCCGGTAAATCATCTACCCTTGTACTAGTTAAAACAATTTTAGGCTTCCTGACCACAATGAATTGCAGTTCTTCCTTCTTCTTAACCTCTGTAAGAAGTTCCTTCCCACTCATGAGAAGTACAGTGTTTCTTAATTCAGGTTTCACCTCTTTATCTTTGATTGGAAGCAACATGTGAGTTCTCCCATTTTTCTCTAGGGTGTATGTGTTCTTCCTCCCATCATGAATCACATTTCTGTCATATTGCCACGGTCTACCTAGCAATAAATGACAAACATCCATGGGAATGACATCACAGAGTATTTCATCCTTATACCATCCTATCTTAAAATCAACTAAACATTGTTTAGTGACATTTACCTGATGTCCTTTTGTAACCATGAAACTCTGTATGGACTTGGATGTTCAATAGTCTCCAACTCCATCTTTTCTACCATATTTGTAGAAACAAGATTATCTATGCTACCACTGTCCATGATGACTTTGCATAACCTGTCTTTGGTCTTGCAAGCAGTCTAAAAAAGTCTGTTCCTTTGGACTGAACTCTTCACCTCCTTCTCTGGTGTAAAGAGAACTTTTCGCATCATCAGCAATCTTCTGCCTTCAGCATCCTCTACCTCAACATTCCGCCTCTGTGCTTCAGCAATCTAAGTTTCATCACCTTATTTCTTTTTGTTTGGACACTCATAAGACTTGTGTCCATTCTTTCCACATTTGAAGCATTTCACCACTCCACCTCTTCCTCTTCCTCTACCTCTAGTACAAGGAAAAATGTTTCCATCAACATACTGACCTTTCTGTTCGGTATGCTGCCCTCTCTGTGAGCTTCCACCTCTCTCAGTTTGAGTCTGATGTTTCTTCCACTCTTCTTTGGATTTCTGATTTCTATCCTGGGCAACTGATTTTCTCCTGGGATGACTTCTACCTCGGCCTCTTTGACCTTTTTTTTGGCTCATCTTCTCTTCAGCATTTAGAGCCATCTGATAAGCATCTTCCACCATTTGGATGGTCATCATGGTCATCTCATCCTGAATGTCATATCTCAGACCATTCATGTATCTGGCAACTTTTTCATCATCACTTTTGCGATGACCTTCTCTGATGTTCAACCTGTAGAATTCTTCAGTGTACTCCTTCATTGTCATCAACTTTTGTCTCAAATTTTGCATTCTCCGAAATAGAGTAATTTGGTAGTCCCTGGGAATGAATTTCACCTTCATCTTTGCGATCATCCTATCCCAACTCTTGATCTTTTTCTTTCCTTTGCAACATCTATCATCTTGTATCTCATTCCACCACAATGTTGCATGTCCTTTCAATCTTGTGACAACATGTTTGACCTTTTTGTCCTCCTCAACATCTTCATAGTTAAAATATGTGTCTAGAGCTCTAATATAGTCTAGAAGCTCTTCAGCATCTAGGTTTCCCCCATATACTGGAATATTCATTTTTGCCTTAGCACCTATTCTTGCAACAACCCTAATCAGGCGTTCATTTGCTGCATATTTTGTTGTGACTTCTTCTCCTTCATGTCCAGCTTCATCTTCACTTTCAGAATCACTGACATCTCCAACACCAGCTATGTGCCTCTGTGTTGTCTCCATGTCCACGAGTCTGGCGTGGATGTCACGTATCTCTCTTTCCATGGCTAGATTTGGCACCTGCCTACCCCTTTCTCTTGGCATTTCCCTTTCCTTTGGCGGATCGGGTGTTTGCCTGTCCCTTCTTCTCAGCAGCATGGCTGATATTCCTTTCTCGCTTTCCCTATCTGAAGTATACAAATAGAGTCAGGCTCTGATACCAAACTGATGCAGATGTATTGGCCCTCAGGCCGAGATCTGCTCACAGGATAATTCTTTAACCCCTTTGAGCCAAATCGGCTCTTTCGGATTCCCTGCTGGAATCTCCTTTCAACTTGATCCACAGGTTCTTTTCGTAGCTTGCAATATCATGAGTTCGTGAGTCGTGACTCCCGACTCTTCCTTCTCAAATCTGTGATATCCGAAATTGTGAAATGGATATAGCTCTTACTCTGTCAGTGCCTTCCTCACGTGACCACCGGCTAGGCTTATAATTAGCTCCTCTCACCTCTTCGTACCTTCGCGAGTTTCACTGTTGAGCTCACGTACTCTTGTCTCGCAAATTCCCGAGACATGACACGAGAAGTCAACAGTATGTTGACCCCTTCCTCCGGGTGATGCATGTCCTTCGGTCTACTTCCCAGGCTCACTTCGTGGTTCTGCCACGTGTCCCTTGTGCCTAGATTTGGCACTTCGCAACTTCACCTTTAGTGACTTCGGGGCTTGGAGCACCCAACTCTCAGGCTCTCACCCTGTGAACCTCTGAGTTCGCGAGATCCTCTGATCTCTGCCACTTGTCCTCCTCATATGGGCGGCTTAGATTCTTTCGTGACTTTTCTACTCATTGTCTCAGGACTTTCAGGATGAAAGTCTTGACCCCTTATCCTCCGATATGCCGAAATGGAGAAATTCTGACACGTTGTCTACGTGGGTCCCATGATGGTACTTCCCGCCTTTTGAAGTTCGGACTTCGTGACTTCGTGAATCCTAATGCTATGCTCTCAACTCTTCGACTCACAAAACCCTGAAATGGTCAAAAAAGGTCTGACCTCTGTGTTAGTGAGTTTGCCACCTGTCCACTCTCAGATGGATGGTCCTGATCCTCTTCGCAACTTCACCACTCACGAAGTTAAAAAACTTCTCTTTCTGACCTCTGATATCCGAATCCCTGATACGGGTGATCTTGTGACACGTGTCCTCCCAATCAGATGACTTATATTCTTTCACTATTTCGGGACTTCGCACCTCGTGACCTTGCGAGTCTTGATGCAAAGGTTTCGACCCTTCAACTCACGAAACCCCGAAATGAGATTTACGTGGGTGATCCAATGGCCCTCGTTGGTTTAGATCCTATGGTCCGATTATCCTGAGATTCAACTTAGAAAGGCAAGCTCCGTAACCCTTCTTTCTCCTCTATGAGATCTGACGGCTCTCACAATTTCGCGAATTCTCCACGGAGAATTGTGACCGTCAAATGCTTCCTTGACGATTTCTGTGAAATGAACACAGTATCTCCTTTCAGAACTTGTCCTCCTGCAAACCAACATTACTACGCCTTCTTACAACTCTTCAAGGCACTAGCCCTCTTGAGCTTTTCTTCGACATCTTCGAAGATCCTTTCCCTCTTGAGCTTGATTGAAAAATCCTCAAGTCCTTTGGGGAAAATCCCTTCGTGCACTCCTTACGGAAATTCTTCAAATACTTCCAAGTATTTGAACCTTTTTGAATCTGCGCACTCCCTGGGACAACAGAATTTCAATCAGTTTTTCTCAGGTTATAACTCTGAGACTTCACTCAGCCAGTGCACACTTTTCTTGGCTCTTGTTCTTAACTTGCACTTCTGTGAGAATGAGAACAATGTTATCCCTCCTGAGCTTTCGGAGATGAAACTCTAGACTCTTGTCAATGCACGCCTTGCAGACAACTTCACTGCACTCCTTGCAGGAACCTCTTGCTAACACAGATAAATAATTGAAACTCATTCCTTACTCTCCCTCTCTTCAGATTTCAAACATTTAATATGAAATCATACATTCACGCATCAAAGCAAATGCATGACAGAGAGTAAACAAGCATATATCAATCAGCATCTGCAACACAAAAAGCAATTAGACACCATGAGTCTGAACTAAAGATCTTTTTATTAATCTAGACCTTCTGTACATGGGCTTTTCTACACATTTCTCTACTTCTTCTTCTCTCCTATTCTCTCTTGATCATGCTGCTAATGATAATGTTACAATGATACAAGTGAGGGTGTCTATATCCATTTTCCCTCCAGCTCCTAAAACTGTCTAATCTAAGAATTCAAAGCTACCTACTTACATTTACTATTATAAATGCCTCTTAGTCCTTTAGAAGAGAGCGAGATGCTCAAGGTCTGATTACAATCAAGAAGTATGCCTTTTCTTAATTATTTCATTTATGTTTGGCGTATCAAACTTCAAAGCTTTCAAACATTTATCATGTGCCAAAATGAGTTGGTGTTTTCCCCATGCTCGCTTGATGTTGGCGATGCTCTTGCATCACTTAATGTCCTTATACAACAAAAGAATAAACATTTATCTAAAAATCATTCCAAATAATATTTAAGAAGAAGAAACACCAATTTGGCAACGCTTACTAAAAACCCTTTAAAGCAACCTTCTCAGCTCAAAAGAATTTTTCATAACCTTGTACAACATCAGTAAAGTGTTTTAGAACAAAACATGAAGATGATAAACATAGAAAGAATACAAACTAACCATTAACTTCATTAGCAGATGAAGTCTTTGTTGGAAGATTGGTTGTTGTCATTGATGTCAACCCTAGTCATTGG
>JZKD02S1952594.1:22742-36007 GCA_000966675.3 Picea glauca
AAATTTTATTAACTAACTAAAATCAAGAATAAAACCTCATTAGAATCCTACCATTAAATAAAAATAAAAACAAAAAATTATTAATTCACCTTTAGAATATCCTAAAAACAAAATAAAAGAAATGAGATTTGACTCTTTATTTTGTATTTTTTATCATACAAGCAAAAAATACTTAAAACTCTAAAAAAAAGGAAACAACTACTAACTACTTTACATGAAAGCAACTCCTAAGTATGTGTCCTTGGGAATTTAAGCAACTCCTAAATATGTGTCCTTGGGAATTTAATAGCCATCAAAAATGTGCAAGTGTTCCATTTTCCTGATGCACTCTTTATCATAATACGAATTATGCTAAAAATCAACCAAGTATCAATTATTTTAATGACAATAAGAGTGATCTTAAATGCATAAATAGGCTGCAGGATCATCCATCTCCATCTTATTCAAACCTCGATAAGCCATATGCATTGGAAGGTAGCAATTAGTTTATGTGAAAAAAAAAAAATAATAATAATACATATATTTCATTTCTGTCAATGCAATTGTTAATGAAATATGCATTGTGTCTAGATAAGTCATATGCATTGGAAGGTAGCAATTAGTTTATCTGAGAAAAAAAAAAAAAAAACAATAAATATATTTCATTTCTGTCAATGCAATTGTTAATGAAATATGCATTGTGTTTTAATAAGTCTATCAAGCAATCCAAATTCAATATAACAAATTATAATAAAATTTGAGTCTATATGTTTATTTGGAGTTACTATTATATATGGAATTATTTTTTAAACGTAAATTTCCATTATCTTGTGTTTGTGTGAAGATTTTTTTTTGGATGATGATCATATAATATTTTTTTTGCAGAATCATTTTACAATGAAATCAAAAAATCTTGATATTTTGGGATCAACCAAAAAAGAGCAACATAGTTACAGTCATCAACAAGGAGATATAAAGAAACAACAAAATGAGGAGCAGGAGCATCATAATCATGAGCATGAAGATGTAAAGGAGCATCACAGTTATCAGCATGGAGATATAAAGAAACAACATAATGAGAAGCATCAATACAAAAGTATTCATAATGTTGTAACAGGTATCATAGTTCTTAGATATTTTTCAAAGAAAAAAAATAATAATAAAAATTAATTCTTATTAGCCCGTTTAGTATGACGACTTAGTTTTGAAACCTTAGATCTCTAATTCATTTTAATGATATACTAGTTAATAGCTCAATATATCATAAAAAATGACAAACATTTCAAAATAATTTTCCTTAGATAAAAATGCACTTCACTAAAAAAATATCTGTATATTATAAATATTAAAAATGATAATAAATATAAAAATTAATTTAATTAAAATTTATAAATTCATTATCATTTACCAATTTTTGTTTATGATAGTATTCATTCTTTATGTGCAGCATGTAAAGGAGCAACCTGAAAAAGGATCTAGCCGAATCATCTTTGAATCAGGGTAAGATTCAGAGTTTGGAAGGGCCAGATCATTGCTTTCTCGGCTCTTCTTTATACTATGGAGGCTGAAATGAAAATTATACAATTCCAGAAACAACAATGGTCGGCAAAGATGAGGTGAAATTTCATTACAAATTTAATAATTTTGAAATTTTCTTCTTTATACCATGGAGGCTGAAATGAAAATTATACAATTTCAGAAAATTTCATTCCAAATTTAATAATTTTGAAATTTAAATATATACAACCACTTTGATCAAACTTAACAATGATAAATATAGATTAAAACGAAAGTGAAGCAATTAGAGAAGGCTATGGACCCATTCAACTATGAATATGCAACAAGAGGGAATTGGTGGGAAGGTAAAATTCCAATAACAACAATTCAATTATGTTCATACATCACTATTTTTAGGTTATGTTTTAATTTTTTTTCAATATATGTATATTTTTTATATTGTAAATACATGAAATTTCTTTATATTAAAAATAACTTGTATTTTGTTTGGTATACAGGTTCTTTATATTATTGATTTTTTAAATTTTATAGATTTTCTTACTTTTTCAAGTAAGTTTTAATAGAGTGTTTTTTTTAATAATTCAATGTTAATATCAATAACTTGTAAATATGTTAATTATTTTAGATTTAATAAATTCATATATTTGGTGCAAGTTTTATTTAATTTTTACTTTTCCTAGTAATTGGATATTTATATCAATAATTAAATAAGGGTTTGAAAATAATTTTGATTATAAATGTTGTATTATTTGTAGGTTTGTACGGTGGAAAATTCTTATATCCAGTAAGCCCTACAAGAGGTACATGACAATTTTTTGTTTATAAAATTAAGGGTGTTTGGAAAATTCTTACATCCAGTAAGGTCTACAAGGCGAAGAGGGACAATTTTTTGTTTATATAAAATTAGGGATGTCAAAGTTTATGCTTTGCAGATATAAACTGCTCAAACAGCCATTTTAAGCTTGTCGTGTAAAATTAGTGCACATAGCATTTTTTGTTGTGCTTATTATCTTCATAATAATAATATTTAGTGTTGTGTTAGTTATCTTTAGAGTAAACATTCTACAAAATATTATAAATTAAAGTGTTGTTGCAATATGTAATACAAACTGTTATACACTAGTTGTTATGATATATGTGATATAATTGAAAAAAAAAACTTATAAAATATGGATAATTTGGTTTTCAAAAACTCAAAAACTTTATATTTGAAATAAGTTAATTAATTTATAAATCATAAATTTATTATGCCATAAATATAAAGTTAGAATGTATTGTTATGTTTTATTAACCTTTATGGTAAGGTTAAATTTTCTTTTATTATAACCATAATTATATTAATAATTAAAATCACTTTATATATGTAAATATGTTTGTATCCATATAAGTTATGTATACTTTGCTTCCCACTATTGTTAAGATGTGTAATGCAATGTAACATTAATAAATTAAAGTGAAATGAAATTTTAAGTATGTAATATAAAAATAAAAAATAGATAAAAATAAATAAATTAGCATGTGTTCTTTTTAATCTTGATATTTTATGTAATGATAATTGGATTCTTATTAAATATAGGGTTAAGATGGATTTATGTTGATTTTGCAATTAATATGGATAAGATGTGTTTTGGATCGAAAAATTATATATATATATATATATATATATATATATATATATATATGAAGTGGTATATATAAATTAAATGAACTTTTTTAGAAATTCATAATAAAAAAACAAAAAGTAAATTACATCTCTAAAATTACAAATTTTTTTAAAATTTGAAAATTTGAAGTTTTAGGGGTTTTATCTTTATTCAAATTTAATATACAGCTTGAGTGTGCCTAATGGTTAAGAACACGTGTTTCCTCCTAAAAGGTCACAAGTTCAAATCCAGAGGGGAGTAAAGTATATATATGTAAAAAAAACTAAACCTTCTAGATAAATATTAAGAAGAAATATTCTTACAACATATGGGATAATATAATATTTATCTCCCTTTTAGATCTATTTTCTTATAATTTCTTATCCACACTTAAGATCTATTTATATTAGTTTTGCAATTAGTATAGATGAGATGTGTCATGTGGTGTTTATAAATGAAATTGAAAAAATAGTGAAGTTTGTTAGACTTTGAATTCTTAAACAATCACAAATTTCAAGAGCACCTTCTTATGAGTTGTCATTCTTTGAGTTGTCTTTATTATCTATTGATGAGGTTTCATCCTCATCCACTAATAAGTTGTTAATAAAATCTAAATGTAGAGATGGTCAAATACATATATTACAGTCTAAGTGGGCCTAATGGTTAAGAACATGTAGATCTATTTTATTCTTCAAACTTTATGTTTTTGTTTGTTTATCCAACCTTATAAATGTTAGAATTAATGTTTATATTAAAAATTGGTTTGGATTTGTTAGATCTAATTAGTTATAAGAGATCTTCTTTAACTATCAAACCATATTTATGTTTCGTAAATTTATTATACTCTTAAGAAAAACTTCATGTATATTTTGTTTTGTGCATGCTTATTTGTTAATTTAGTATTAGAGTGCAACTCCAGAAATGTGTGAGAGTAGATTTCTTTTGTGAGTGATTATTTAGTGCGAGGATTTTTCACTGGAGATAAGTCATAACAGCTAAGGGCCGTCCTGATCTAGAAGAGGCAATAAGATTTGTGTTTCTAAGATGTCAGATAAATGGGCCTGGCAATCCATATCTTGGTCGTGTGTGGCGTGATCTCTCTCGCTTTGTTTACATCAACTCAAAGTTCAACATCGATCAATCCTGGCGCCTGGTCAGACTTTGGTCACCCACGACATAAAAGCACTACATTTTTTGGTATGTACCAATGCAAGGGGATTGGTGCAGAAACTGCCCTGAGATATGGATGGACGAAGGAACTCATAGCTTGAAGCCCATCCATTTCTAAACAAGAGCCGTTGCAATAGATCTTCGATTTTTTTTTTTAGATCCATCGGTATATCCTACATGAAACGGTGATTTCTTCATTGGTTGCCACATAGATATGTCTGCTGCCAGTCTTTCAAAGAAAGTGGGGGTGTTTAAGCATGCAATTGAAACTATGTGGAATGGATGGTCGATTTAGGAGCTTTGGAGAATTATATATATAGATAGGGGAGTGGATAAAATAAATATGCACATAAAGAAAGAAAGAGGTTGTGGGTATCCATTGAATTTAGAATTTTCATATTTATATTAAAACATTTTTTTTATTGAGAAGTGTGCATTGATTAATTTATAAGTTTTCTTTATTTCTAATGAATAACCAATAGAATAAAGTAAAAGATAATGTAATTTGTGGTTCTTGTTGTATGTGGTGTTATGAGAACAAACTAGTGGCTTGGTTATGTCTATAGTTTTTTACAGTTTGTGGTTCTTAGAGGATGTGGTGACCCAAGAGAAACAGCTATAGGTTATGTGTATAGTTTGTGTCTCTGTGTGAAAGAGGTCAAGTTGTATCACAGAATCTGATGAATACAACAGTAGACCATGTACTTCCACAAATGGAAGTATATACAGAATAAACTATGTACTTCGATCGATAGAAGTATATATAGAATAAATTGTTTTCCTAGATAGTTGGTGAATAAAGTGACAGACCATGTATTTCAACAAATGGGAGTATGTTAATAGAATGGCTAGCACTTCAGTCACTACAAGAACAAGATTGATGGTCAGAGGAAATTGTATCTTCAATGAATGAAGTGGTAGCTCGAATGAATGAGTGAGAAAGAGCGTAGTCTACGAGAGTTCAGAAGTGGAGAAAGATGTTGATTAAGACCAGACAAGAGTTCACAAGTGGAGAAATATGTGGATGAACACCAGACCAACAGTGATTAGAGTACAAAAATATTGTTATGTGATTTGAGTATTGTTATTTGTGATGTAAGCATTCTCGACAACACCAGTGTGTGTAGTCTACTCTGCGCAATGCAGTTTCAAATATTGTGCACCAAATAGGCTACACGATAGAGTTCTCAAAAACACTACGCAGTGCATAGACTGCTTAGTTTGTTGCGCGTTGTGAATACACACACTTAATGAAATGATTTATGAATGCAGAATAACACGTTTAACACATAAACTCATAAATAAGACATAAACTTGTCAATACATAAATGTTTGATATTAATGAACTTCGATGCAGTGTGCAAATACAAAAATACAATGACGGAGATGAGCTTCAGCTCCAATGACTTCTTCTACTGAATTTACAGACTCAGAGCTTGTGCTCAGACTTCTTCAACTCTTCAGTTGTTGTTGTTCCTCTCTATCTCTCTGCCTCTTATGTGCATCAACTATGCATCCTTACTTGACTAACTAAATGACTCGGACTTATATGGACTTGACTGACACTTCCTACAAAAGCTAATACCAACTCAACATTAAAAAATACCATTAATACGACTGACTCTTCAACCACTTATCAGAACTCGAGAAGATAGAAATCAGCTCCATTTATAACTCTCCTGCTTGTCGACTGACTTTGAGAAAACGTGTGACTTTGCACTTGCATACTGTCAGACTATCTGACTGACAATTCGGCTACTGACAGATTGACTGACAAACAAATTGGTGGAGACGTAAAGATCCCATCGACTTGTAATTACAATTTCCAACACTCCCTCTTAATTATAAGTAGGCGGGATTACAAAAGAAAATTACATCAAAAATTGAGTTTACAATTTTATTGTCACACATTTGTTACTACGCAGACTACTGCACAGATGCTGAAATGCATCTCTTGCTAAACCCTTTGTGAATATTTTTGTGACTTGTTCTTTTGATCTGCAAAACTCTAAACAGATCTCTTTGTTATTCACCAATTATCTGATAAAATGATACCTTGTATCAATGTGCTTAGTTTTCTTGTGAAACACATGATTCTTTGATAACATGATGGTTGAATTGTTGTCATGGAATACTATTGTTGGTTCTTGTTGTTCCTACAACAAATATTTTAACATCCTTCTCATACAAACTGCTTGACAAGTTATTCTTGTAGTTGTGGCATACTCTGCTTCTGCTGAAAAAAGAGTCACTATGGGTTGCTTCCTTGATGCCCATGATACCATACCCATTCCAAAATTAAATGTGTACCCAGAGGTGATTTTTTTGTCCTTAATGTTGCCTCCACAATCATTGTCAGTGTATCCAATGAGTCTGAAATCTTCTGAAGTGGAGTACTTAATGCCAAAATCTATTGTCAGGGGTGATTTTAAGAACCCCCCCTAAATTTAGATGTATAATAAATGGGTGAATCCCCGTGATACATAGGAAAAATTGAAGGTTATTTTATCAATAACATAATATGCATATATAAGTTTTTGGTGAATCATTTAGTCAAATATATAATCTTGTAAAATCTTGGTGAATCTTTCACTAAATTATAAAATCTTGTAAAATCTTGGCGAATCTTTCACTGAATTATAAGATCTTGGTGAATATTTTACTAAAATATAAAACATTATGAAGTCTTGTGAATTTCTTGATAAAGTATAAAACCATATATAATAATAGGAAAATATGTTCATTAAATTGTAATAACTCATTTTACATGTTTGGAAAATAAACATAGTTTGTCCCTCCTCCAAACAATTTTGCAAGCATCGAGGGTTGTGTTTGTCAAGGTTTTTATTGTGTTTTCCAAAGTTTGCCTATTCACTTCTAAAGCAATTATGATTTGACAAGGGGGTGGTGGGTTCAGTGGCCACCAGGATTCCAATCTCCTCGAGGCACGTGGTTATAATTTCCACTAAGGGGTTCCCCAACTTCTATTAAAAGGTTTTCTATGAGAAAAAAAATTATATAGTTCCATCAAAATCCTTGGTATACCCTGCCACTGACATCTAGAGCTTTGTATACCCCACACCAATGACATTAGAGATTTGTATATGCACACCTAATCAGAAGGCTTGTTTCTCTTTCCCATTCCCATCATGACACAACATTAGTACATTGTTGATCAATTTTATATGCATAGTATACATTGGAAGAGTGAGGAGGAGATGGTGGGTTCATTTTCCTTATCCCTCCAAACCCTTTATCGCAATTTTTCGCTCACTCAATTCTCGTTTCCTATTCTGTTTTACATTTCTTGTTTCTGGTAACATGGATGTTATTGGTGTATGGCATCATGCTAATTAGGAAGTGGAGAAAGATCATACAGTTTCATATTTGATGAGGAAATATAGTTTTCTTGGTTTCCTATCTTATTTTGAGGCATAAGCAATAGCCTCATATTTTACTTGGAGGAGCACTCTAGCATGAAAATAAGGGAATTTGGCATCTTATTGATTGAATTGAGGTAGTTTTGAGGGAGAAATCCTTTTGCTTGGTTATTGTATTGATGAAGATAGAGATGCACATATAAGTTTCTATTGTGTTAAGGAGTTTGGAGAGGAAGGACATGGAACATATTCAGCTTGTTCAACTGGGAATTCTTGTATTTCTGAATATTCCAAACATATATGTTGTGAAAATTCATGTAGTCCCAATTAATCTTGTCGTCCTCTAGGAAACCATTCTTGTCGTTTTGCAGGCCATTCCACTACATTTGGTGTTGGACTTGATCACTATAAGTTCTCACCACATTATTTATATTGCAAAGGAAATGAGAAAATTACATTAGATGATTCATACTATCTGTGTGGAAGTTTAGAGAAGTTCATTTAAAAAAAAAAATCATTTCTATAGTCATCAATCTCATATGAAATATAATCAGTTTAATAAATTGTCCAACAAAAAGAGTGTAGTACAAGAAAATGAATGGCATGCAATGGGTTTACTTGGAAAAGATGGCACTAGAGCAAATTATGGAGAACCTATAGTATCATCATACAAGCCTTCCATAGTGAAGAGGCGCAAAGCTATAAAAACATCAGAGTTTGGTTCTGGAAGTTAAGTGATGAACATGGAGGATGCCTAATGAAACATGCTCAATTAGCAGTATTAGGTGACATACGTTCATCAATTGAGACTCGCATCGGGAAAAATGCTTCAGTTTTGAATCCATAAAACATTAGTGCTCAATATGGAAGCATGGAGGCTATAATCACATACACAAACATTTATCAAGAACCAGATGTTGATGAACGAAGCCTAAATTTTTCTAGAATAGTTGGATGACATCTTCTTGGGATATGGAACTCTAGTGCTGCATAGTGGACCAATGTGTTTGATACTTTATACGTTTTCAATTCTAGGGACACTTTACTTGATGCTAATCACCTCAGAAAAGTGTGAGCAACAGGAAAGAGGCTAAGACAACCCTACACATTGTACTGCACACTGACCTACAACATAAACATTATTATAACTGAGTCTCGTCATGGTATGCGGGTGAATTTTTATGTCATGTAACTCCTTTACTCCAATTAAGGCTAAGAAATATGTAAAGAACTTGATAACCAACCTTGAATATGTATCTTGTAGATTTTGTTGGGATCCGAACAAAATCCAAATGACAAATATTGGAAGAGATAAATCTAGACTGCATAATATGTTGCTCTGTTATAAACCCGGACTGAGTTTGAGACTCTTCTAGTGCAACATTTGAATTCTTCCAAGATGAAGTTGTAATATGGTGCAAACAATGAATTCCTAGATTGAGCTACTCCATTGGCATTTCGAATATGTGCCTCTACTTGAAGAGAAATTGAATAGTAAGAAGGCTATGAAAAATAATTGTGAACCATAGACCTTTAACAACAATGACAATGCCAAGCTTATTGACAATTCTAAGCTCAGAGGGAAAGGATCATTCAAGAAAAGGATTTAGTGGTGGATGAGGATCAAATAAGAAAGAAGTTGTTGGTTTGAAATAGTGAATAAGAATTTAGGAGTGATATTATGACTTAAGTATGGATGTGACTTAGTTTGAAATAGTGACTTGACTTTGAATTCGTACTCTTTCAATCACAGGGGATCTTCCCTAATTAGTTTAGTGCATTAACTGATAAAGAATAGGATAAATACAACATTAAATTAATGATAATATGTTGTTGTCCTATAAAAACCAGCAAACAAAAAAAGTAGACAATAAGTTAATAGGCATGGAAAATAATGCAAACTAAGCTAAGTATATAAAATCAATCTAAAGGAAAAAGTGCCTTGTTGTTCTGTGCTAAAACAATGGAGGACAAGAAGTAGAAAACCACTCCACACTGGTGAAAATCCATGTTAAATTGTTGCAAATAATGTTCAATAAAAGTGGGCATGCAAACTAATGCAAACTAAGATGAAAAACTGCTAATTACTATGTGAGAACAGTGACAAAGAAAAAGTTTTTTTTACTATTTTTATTGAAGAAATCACTAATTAAATGTTGTTTTTTCAATTTATATATTTTCCTATGCACACAAATCGAGGAGGCAGTATAGCTAGTCCTTATTTTTGCAAAAAGGGTTAAAAACCAACAAGATAAATTTGTTTTTTTACTATAAATTAAATAAAACAAAAGCATAATGACTAATTGAAATGACCTATATGCTAGAATCCATAAAAATTGAGTAAGTTGATTAAGCTTGTTTATTTTGAATGGTTAAACAACCATGTAAATTCACCGTGCCTTGTATGGAGTCGAAAAGGAAAATGAAATATATTTGCTTCTTTCCACTCAATTTCCTATTAAGGAAGTAAGAGTCTATGAACTATAGAATTATGTACGCAATTGAACACAAGTAATGGTCACAAAAAAATCAGTAGATCTTTATTGTTGAGGGTTGTAGAAAGAACAAGTTCTCAGACAAATAGGAACACACCAATTACTCTCAGAGATCTCAGGGAAGCCAAGATTATTCAACTCTTCCACATCACATAAGATCATAAACAATCACAATGATAATTGTGGAGTCATTCAACCAGAGTCTGCACTCTATTGCTAACTCTCAATCACAAACCTATCTAAGAGACATAGTGAAACAAGTAGGGAAAGAAGAAAAAAATGAGATCTTCCTCCATTTCTTGTACAATGATATATGTTAGAAGAGAGAGATAAGAATAGAGATGGATCAATAGTAGGAGGATCCAAATGCAGAGTATGTTACCACTCAAAATGCAAGGTCATTTTTGAGGCATTCTTTGGCATGAACATTGACTTTTCTCAGTTGATACTAAGAGACATGATGATAGTAGAATTTAAAGGGGAAAATGTGGTACATCATCAATGGAAATCTCGAGCAAATGATACAAATTACTTAATTGATAAATACAATGAGATCAATCTGGTGTTTACCACAACCCTGAGGTATTTCATCATCAACACATTACTCTAAGAGGTTTGATCAACACTATTGTTCTTGATATCTATATTTGGATGATAGATATTGCTTTGAGGTGAATGGATTAGACTACATTGATCTCTTCCTTTCCTTTGTGTCAAAGTAAACCTCGCTTTTTGTAGTGTCATCTCCTTTGTGAGTGGAGATAAGATAAGACAAGTGGTAGCTATATGTTATTTTAATTAAGGTAAACTATTTATATTTAATACTCCATAGCAAGATGGCATGCTATGCTAGATATGGAGCTCTTATTTCAGCACCAAAACAGAGACTTGAGGTTTTATGATCTGTTTGGAAGTACCATTAGCAAAGGTAGATTTAGTGGAGAAGGCTTGAATTATTAGCAAACTCTCATGGAACCATCTACCATTTGCTTTGTGGGAAAATGCAAAGTTTCATGTTGGAAGGAAAAATCCATCTAAACACACCAACAAATATACTATCTCTTTCATGAAGCTGCATTAAGATTAATTTCTTCCTATGAAGAAGCAAAATAATAGTGTTTACAAAATTTTGAGAATTGTGACTTTTGTAGTTAAATTATATTTTACATAATATTTAGCGATTCAAATACCTAGTCAAGGATTTGACAAATAATATTATTGTGTGCAGAATTGATGCTAAAAAAAACTCAGTAGGCATACCTTGCTTTGAATCGCATTCCTTAGTGTAAAGTTGCACTAAGGACAGTGCATAAATAAGGAGAGGGGGATTGTAATGTCCCCAAGGCCGAGCCCTATTGTAAATCTTGTTTATGAAATGAATTGTAAATATGTTTTATAGGCTGGTGAGCTGAGTTTATATAAGCTAGTGGGCTTATGTGATTGTTAGGCCAGAGAGCCTAAGTGTTGAAGGCCAAGAGCCTGATTTTTGTACCTTTATTTATGCAGAACAGTAATAAAATATAAACATCGTCGCGTGCAGACCAACCACGATGAATGAGTGATGGGGGACTAAGATTCCACAGAGTGGGCAAGGGATTAGGGGCTGGAAGGTGGGAAAATGGGCTAAGTGTGGAGCCTAGGGGCTAAGCCTAAGGGCTTAAGTCTTGGGAATAATATTTTAATATTATTCCAAAGAGACATGTGAAAATATATGTTTTTATCCTAAGTTATTTTGGAATGACATGTAACTTCCAAATGGTGGGAGGAACGCGTGCAGTTTCATGGATGACAAGTGTCAAACCAAAATCATGCAAATAAAACGGTTGAGATGAGCCATGAGGGGGTTTCTCCTCCATTCTACCCAAACTTTTGAACGGTACATCCAATGCGACCTCTACAAGAGACTTCGGGCAATTCGGAAACCGTGGGAAAAGTCTATGTTGATTTCAGGGATAGTCTGTGTTGATTTCTGGAAAGTCGATTCATCCTCTGTCTGAGCAGATCGAGCCCGTGCGTGGAGTCTCTATCCCAAAGACATAATCGTGAGACCATTCCTTCATTGTTGAGCTTGTTGGAAAGCCCGTGTTTGTTTTCCCCGTTGGTTGTTGTGGCCACGTAGTGTTGGGTTGCATGTGGCTGGTTGGCCAGTTTGTACAACACTCTCTCCAGGTGAGAGAGGTGATTGAAGTTGGAAGAACAGGTTGCTTGGCCTGTGAGCGATTCTCTCCAGGTGAGAGAGTGCGCAGAGGAAGGAGAGAACTCCTGGAAGGAACCCTGTAGTTGTCACAGAACTCGAAGACTTCCAATCCGGTCTGTTGTTGAAACCCAAGGCAAGGGAGGTTAGTAGCCGAAGGATTGTCTAGGTGACAAAGAAGGTGTATACTCCTGGGGTGGAACAAGCATGTGGGGAAGGAGAGTCTATGGGCAATGAGTATGAGTGGTTCTTGGGAGAGAATTCCTTCCTTGTGACCATGTGTTTTCCCTGTAACCTCAGCCTAGCCTAGGATTCATTGCCTTGGGGTGGAGCTTAGTCCTAGCTCGGAGGTGACCTACTACTGAGCTTGATGAGCGGTGCAGTCTAAGGCTGGGAGGTTCGTGGAAGGCCTGCACCTGGTTGGTTGAATTACCACCGTTTTCAAAGATAAGTAACAGATGATGTTTCAATTATGTTTTTGCATGTTTGTGTATTTATAATTATCATGTATTTTGTTGTGCATATGAATTAATGTTAAAGCCATTGATTATTTATAATAGCAATAATTCTTATGCTTACTCTGAGTTTAAGTGTGTTTCATTTGCTTGAAATCATGTCATATATATAAATATATAATTAATCATGAGATTGTTATTCCGCGAAGTAGCACCTTCCCGACCCGGGAAAGGGGGCATTACAGTATGGTATCAGAGCGTCGCAGCTGAAACAAAAAGAGTGTTACATTGAATATTATATTTTTTTGGATATGGCTTCAAATATCATTGATATTAATTTTCAAATTATGAGAGTGATGATGGGAGCCACAAGGAGGGATGTGTTTGATTGATTAACTAGTTGTGTTTATGTTTGTTAAGAAACAAAAGGG
>JZKD02S1952594.1:45380-66866 GCA_000966675.3 Picea glauca
GAGGTTGATACAGGACAGTCTTTTCCTTTTGTGGTTAACAGAGGAAATGGTCCGAACAGTCATTCCTTAGGGTTTATACATTTTCTCCAAGGTGCACTTTGATTAGTGTAGGAGGAATGGTCCAGGCTCAACAATCAAGGAAAGGCATTCCTTATGGTTTATACATTCTCTCCAGGGTTCACTTTGATTAGTGTAGGAAGAATGACCCAGGGTGGGGAATGGTCCAAGCTCAGAAATCAGGACAGTTATTCTTCCTTGCTTTAGAAGAATAGTCCAAACAACTCACCATTGATGTTTTACCTTTTGAGGGCAGATATTCTTTCAGATCTCACAAATGTGAGTGAAAGATTAGCCCAGATGATTCAGTTTATATCATAACATTGTTTCTGTGCAGGTTGATATCAGATGATTTTTATGAAGACTATATGATAGTAGATGTATACTACTGTGGTGGATGTGTTCCACTGTTCGTGACTATACGTTATTGATCAAGTACTTGTTTGCTACTTGGTGTGGTAGTGTACCACTGGATTGTAGTTATGTACTACTATGGATAGACACAGTTGTGTTCTATTTCTGTTTCGATTACCTTGAAGACTGTCAACAGTTTGGTAAATAATTATCAGCCAAATGAATGATGAACAAAGATTTTCCAAACAGAAAATGGTTCAGAACATTTACTCTTCTAGATTAGAAGAATGGTTGTTGTATCACTCTGTGGAGTGAGCATCATGTCTGATTACTCAGATAGAGTATTGTTTCAAGAGATGATGCAACTGATGATGATGATGGTTCTCATGATCTAATCTATATAACTATGTTGATGCTACCGGGTGAATGGTATGTTTTGTGCTCAAGACCATTACCTGTAATACCTCCCTAGCTAGGAGGGAGTGTTGATATTATGGTAGTTGTGGGAGGTATTTACCTCCACGTGTAAACCTGATGAGAATAGAATACTCCGGGAAGCAAGAAGAAACCCTAATGAGTTGGCTAATAACCCTAGGAGACTTGTTGGCACAAGAAGATAATTTATATTAGGTTATTAGCCTTCAAGAGAAGAA
This sequence comes from Picea glauca, assembly GCA_000966675.3. Lineage (NCBI taxonomy): Eukaryota > Viridiplantae > Streptophyta > Pinopsida > Pinales > Pinaceae > Picea > Picea glauca. Next base: position 46,445 of record JZKD02S1952594.1, read on the forward strand.
GTCGGCCAGAAATAATAATATATACTGAACAGACAGATACCCAGAATGAGAAGTCGGCCCAAACAATTAGCCAGAATTAGTATAAATACAAGAGGCCAGTTCTCATTCTGGCAGGCAGTCTCAGAATTGCAGAGCAACACTTGTGCGCACTGCAGTTGACGAGTTTCTGCGCAGGTTTGGAGGACAGCTGCCGTTGCAACTGTTGTAGCTAGCAGTTACGCTTGGACTATCTCTTGGCTAGGGTTTGGACTATCTGATCAGCTATTATTGATGCGTTATCCTTGGGGAAAGGTGTGCTACCCTTTGGCTATCTAGCCTAGGGTTTGCTTCTGGAGTGATTCTCTGTCAAGGTTAAGGTGCTCAGAGGGTGGCTTCAGCCTATGGTTGGGTGACAAAGGTATTGTCAATGGTAAAACGAGCACATCCACTTATTTCTAACATGAGCAACGTGGTCTAAGGCTAGGAGGATCGTGGAAGGTCTGCACGCAGTTGGTGATCTTCAAGCAAAGATAAGTATCAATTGTGTGTTAACTTACGTGATGTGTGTATATATACATGTGTTTAAGTTATGGGTTTTGCCTGTGTATGTTGTATGTATAATTGTACTGTTATTTCCGCATGAATCTGTGTATTTGTAGAATACATGCATGTTTTATTTTGGTATGAAGTTCCGCAAGTGGTTCTGTGTGGCATAGCCCAATCGTTTAAGGCTGGATATGTTATAATTTGGTATCAGAACATGAGAAGTGTTTTTAAAAGTGGCATTGGCCCGAGCCTGGGTAGGTCGGGTACATTACATGTTTTCTCTCATCTAAAATTTCTGTTGCTGCTATAACATATATTTACCAGCATAAGAGGTTGAAATTGACTCCTTTGTCCTCTCAAAAACCATTAATTTCAAATCTGGATTACATTATGTACCTGGGTTTTTTTTCCTAATAGAAAGCTGTCTTTTACTTCATATATCAGAATTTGATGTTATGTGATGAAACAATAATATAACAAAAGTACTTCTGCGTCTTTATGATCTTAGTATGCTCGCTGGAATTTGGATTTGCAGCACTGTTATAACTAAGTAGGACTGATGTGTTGAGCATCTTCATTGGTTGAATATTGTCTTTAATCAAATGTTCCAAGTCTCAACGTGTTTTTACTCCATTTCCCAAGGATTAGGTAAGGATTAGGCATTGATCTACTTGAATCCACCAACATATATCCATTGCATATCATAAACTCTTAGATTGCTAATAATAAGGAAAGATTTGCACAGAAACCCCAACCTGCACCATAACTCACCTTGCTGAAAGGGCAGCTCACCTCATTTGACCTTATTTCACTTGTCATTGCTTGCATTTGGACTATTTGATTGGAGTCGATTTTCTTAGTAAACCTACCTATTGTTGGAGTTTATTTAGAGTTGATTTAGCATTGAATCGGAATTGATTGCAAAGGGGAATCCATTTGTGATTTTTTATCCATTTTCTTGCAAATTGAAGAGAGCATGCCCATTCAAATTGGAGTTGGAAGCAACAACTTACATTTGAGACGAGTCTTGTATATTTTTATAGACTAAGGAAGAATCTCATGGCTTTGAGGGAAAGAAAGGGACCCTACCTGGAACCATTGCACATTTGTGGCAACATGAAAAGCCACAACCATTAAAACCCAAGTGTTGAGGCCTCCTCCAATCACCCTAGTGGAGCCCCAAAGCATTTTAAATTCAGGCCTCCTCAAAGACAAATGGATAAGGTCGCCACACCAAATGCTAAGAGCATAAATTTGGATAACATTTTTTCTCCCCACACCACACTTGGTTCTCAACCCAACGTTGACAGTTAATGGACAAGGGAGGCAAGGAAAGTTGCTTATCAAAATATTGGGAGATTTTGGTATGACACAAATAAAGCATTTAATGCTTCCCATTCCCTCTATTATCAACCTATGATGGATGATATAGCTGCATGTGGTTCAATGTTCATAAGAAAATTATGATTTTGAAGTAGGTCCAACGACCTCACCTAAAGTGCAAAACACCATCTCTTTACTGGTCACTTTTTGAGGGTTACATATTGTTAATATGTCATCCTCGTAACAAAATTTCTCAATTTTGAGTTAATATGCTTCTAAAGTCTGAAGGTAAGTTATGTTGCTGCCAAATTTAATATGCTTTCGTCCAGTATCTAGGGCTTAACACGGTGCCGCTATTATACAATAATATATATGGGAGCACTAGCATATATTCAATGTTGTGGACAAGTTACTTTGACTAGTACTAATTTTGTAGCTCATAAAATGAACTATTTTTGTATCTTCTTTTTTTGGAAATGGCATTTATGAAGTTTTCCTTTATTGAGTCCTTTCAAAGTGCTCATTTTTGTTTGTAGGAAGATTATTCAGTGATCCTATCATGACCAAAGAGATCATTAAGACATGTGAGCAGTTGTTTGGAATTTGGACTCTTGTTTTCTTTATTCCTTGCTTTGCATGTTGGGGATTATATTCATTGATGTTTATCAGTTGTTCCATTTGCAGGTATTCAATTGTTTTGGGAAATACTTTTGTCTACATTTTGAAGCATTTCAATTGGGCAAAGCCCCTGAATATATAGCTTTTCTGTGTTTCATGGGAGATAATGATGAAGCTAAAAAATTTAACTACAGCCTTGAGGTCAGAGGCAATGGTCGGAAACTGACTTGGCAGGGAGTTCCTCGTAGCATTAGAGATAGTCACAGGAAAGTTCATGAGAGTCATGATGGACTAATCATACAAAGAAATATGGCAATCTTTTGCTCAGGCAGTGACAGAAAAGAATTGAAGCTTATTATTTCCATACTAGATTGTTATTCACAAAGAGTGTACTGACTGTGATACATTTTTGTTATTTTGTGGACTGATTGATCAGACAAGCCTGTTTCTCTTTCAATATGTAAGATATACTAATAATATAAATCATTATTCTGCTTTGATTTCATATGAGGGCTTCCTCACCAGTTAGAAATAATGTTTTGATGGGAGACAAGACAACACAATCATAAAGAAATTGCATATGCAAAAGCCCTGAAGTCTTCTACAAAATATGTTCATACTTTTTTCACATTATTGTCAATAACTTAATGTACACAGCTTTCACATCCTACAAAAACATTCATACATGTTTACAACCTACCTACAGGTTTCAAAGTGAGTAAATGTCATACATCTAACTCTTACTCATAGGAATATTTACACTCGAAATAACCCAATAGGCATTTGTACATTTTTCCACATATATCATTGACAAAATGGCACGTAATGAGTAAAGGTTTGTTTAGGTGCAAAAGTCAAGTTATAATTGGACAAGGGAGTAAACTCAGATGTGGATTTCTTGCCCATATTAAAGGAAAACACTGTTAATGAAAGATTCCAGAACAAAATTGGTCATATTTTCTAAATGTGTTCCACTCCTCTATTGCTATTACCATTATAAAGGCCAGATTTTTTTATAAGCATTGGAACAGAGATTGGGATAAGAAGTCCATTGAATACAGGGCAGAATGATATATTTTGAAATGATTCAGTTACCATTGAAGAATTAGTGGAACAATGTAAGTCTTAATTGCAAAGTTTCATTTTAGAAGCTTCTGGGCAACTGGTCTTCTATGTATTACAACAAGCCCGGATTTGACCTTGTAGCACCTGTATTGGGTCTCTTGGCTCATGATGCCTCAAATCTGATGCATTGCAGACAACTTCGGTTGGGAGTAGTAGGGCTCCAGCAGCAGGTGGGACTCGAACACAACCAATGTTGGAAAATGAACATATTGCATAGATTGCAAAAGACACTATGCAAGAAAATATGTTGACATTTCTTTGTGAAATTCATTGATTCACCAGCCATCTTTCTGATGGCTCTTCTATTTGAATGCTGGTTCATATCTTATTATGGTGAACACTTGTTGGAACCCTCCAGAAACTCGTGTGTTGCCACTTGATTTGTATTAATTTTCCAATAAGGAGCTAAGCCTAAGATGGCATCCATGAATCCTCCAGCACAGTGAAGTCTACTGGTTCAGACAAATATGCAGTCGAATATTAATCTCTTGAATAAGGCCTCCATATCTTCTATCTTATTGCAAAAGGAATTCAGCAAGATGCAGTGCTGACTGGCCTGGGTGTTAAGCTGATTGTGAAACGCTCTCTTATCGGTAGTAGTCCTTAGTATGGCAATTTGTGTTTTCTTGGGTTGTGATGTTCATTAATGGCAGTCTGCTCACGACATTGGAAGGCATGACATCTACTTCTACATGTCTCTATTATTATTTTGTACTAATTTGCATAACTTAGTGACATTGCTACCAAAATCCGTTGACATCCATTCATTGTATTATTTTTATAAAAGGTTTTGGCATAAGCATGTAACCAAGAATTTGAGAATGTCTATGCTTATATATGATAATAATTGCATTTATTTCAGTTGCATAAGGATTTCTTTAACAAAAAGCTGGGATTACTACTTAAATAGCGAATTATTGTATATGAGGTACATGGATCTGAAAACCATCTAGGTTGAAGTGTACAAAAAAGTACTGTTCGCTTCTAAAGCCTAAAACAAACTTGATCATATCCTGCAAACTAAATTCTTATTTCACATAAGAGCACAGATATATACTAGTATACAAAAGAACCAGACCACTAAAAACTTCTCATGTGCCCATGGCGCCACTGCAGAGAGGATATCTGTTTTTCAAAATGAAAGTTATTTTTCTGTAAGGTAGATGCTAGAATAATTAATTTAGGTCTCTGTGAAGAAGACCGGTAATAAAAGTAGACTATTGCCGACTGTCAGATGCAGTTCCACTAGTGATAGATATGGGCTATTGCAAGCAGTCAGATCTATCATCCACGAGCTTTTGCAACCGAAATAATTGACTTATCTGAAATCTGCCTCTTTTGCAAGCGAAATAATTGACTTATCTGAAATCTGTCCTCCAAATCTGTACTAATCAAACCTGTCACGGAACTGGTAAATTACCTGTCGCTGGCATATATGCTAAGAAAAAGTCTGATTATGCTGTAGGCAGTAACAATCTGGAGCTTGACAGTGAGTAAAGCATTCCTCTCATGCTACTTACTCCTGCTTAAATATCCCCTCATACTGCTATAGCAAAATATTGCCCTTTTCAATTAAAGTGTAATCAATCAATAAGACTCTGAAACGATTCTTCATAAATTGTTTACATTGTCTGAGTAATTAATAACATCAAATAATTATGGACAACTGTTTGATGCAGAGTAATCTTTTAAGATGGTAGAGCTCCTTCTTTGACTTGTAGGAAGGAAACCCGCAGCAAACTGTACCTTTCTTTGAGCAATTGACAATAGTTGAAAGTGTAAATATTTAAATCCTTGGGTTAACTCTCTTTTCCATGCAGGCAGCTAGAAAACTAATTATGATTTTATCTTTATAATTTATGGGTGTGTTACAATGGTGTACTCCACCTAACAATGCTTCAATTTACAGTATACAGCAAAAACAATTAAAGAAAAAGGGAAAAAATGACATGTCTTCTTAATATTAACAAATAGGTCTCAAATATGGGAAAAAAAAATTGAGTGTTATGCAGAATGAAATCCCAACACTATAGTAAGATAGCATGCAACATCACATAGGTAACAACCATAAGCCAGAGACAACTCTCAAGGCAAGACACAAAAACAGCAGGTGATGTTAGTACCATAATGGAGGAGGATGCCATTACATCAACCCAGAGACTTAAACTCCAAAGCCAGCTACAGATTGGCAAATATTTTGGTGCAGGTAATATTAAACTACAAAGCTCACTGAACTTAATATTTTGGTGCAAATAAACAAAGCTCACTGAATTTATCTAATCATGAAGATTACATTTGACCAGAACTTATAAATAAAATTAAAAAAACTACAAATACAACTACCAGTTATGGTAGTAAACAAATTAGGGTTTTCAGCTCAAGCCTACAGAAGACCTAATAACTGTGCATATAGTCTAAACATAAAGTTTAAACCATTAGGGACCAAAACAGAAAATGGTAATGGTAATTCAAAATTTGCTTAATCAAAAATTATAAGTAATCAAAGAACCTATTTGTGCTGATATTCAAGAACGCAATGAAAAGATGTAGTTGGTACGTAGCAGGATTAATATACAAGAGATTATTGCACTGTAAATTCTATAAATAGATAGGTCTGAATGTTGAAGCCTCAATGTACAAAGAAAAAGGAAAAGGAAATGAAAGAGAACTTCCAGAGGACTTCAAAATTCAGTTAGAGGCCGCGGGAGTTTCACAAAAGATGTGAAACTAATCAAAATCCACAGTAAAATCAAAATTTTGTGAATCTTGTTCACAACTGCCCTTTCTGAGAAAGAAAAGCTTTGATTGTAGTGTAAAATTCAGTAGAAACATTAGCCAAGAATCACAGGAGAAACAAACTGTTTCACCTCATTTTCATCAATGTCTTGGCAGTGTTCTTTGATGATGAGGTCTTCTTTGGTTGGGGGCAGCTGCCATTCCGGTCTCTTCCACTTATTTCATTCTGAGGCCCAGACTGTAAAACAGTTCCAAAAGCTCTTCCAAATGTTCGCTCAGTCAACCTTGAATCGTCCCTTGGACTGATTTCTTGTACTTGGTTATCTTGCTGGAGTCCTGGCCTGGTATCTACAGTTGAAGGGTTGTCCATATCAACTCTTGTCTGATACATCAAAGGCCTTTCTGGACCCAGGTTGTGTACATCAATTTCTTCACTAGTAACTGCTCCTTCGATTTCTTGTTCAGGAACTGGGCTGGGAATTATTGTCGTAGTGGTTTGTTCTACCTGCAAGGGACCTTCTTGGGCAGATCTTTCTTGCACAGGGCTGTCATGAGTTATAGGCTGCCTAGGAGGAGTAATACCATGCAATTGCATTCTAGTCCTAGTCCTAGACCTGCTCCTCTGGAGGGCCTGAAAGTGAATATCAGGCAAGCCCACATTAGTAAAGTAGAATCTATCTTGAGAAATATTCAAACTAAAGAATGCTTAGAAAATACTACTTAAAAACGTTTAGCATGAAATCATAGAAGAGTCCCATACAATTGCATTAACTCATAAACAATGATGGTCAAAATTAGAAGATGTCAAAAGTAAAGTCCAGAATGCTTACAAAATGTCTTGGCTTGAATCAGATGCACAAATACTGTGAAAATTTGATATATAGACCACTCCAGCACCACAATAGACATCATCAGCATTTATACATAAAATGACAGTTTAAACTAGTTTTTCTTGTTAACGGGGCATTGTTTCCTTGGTCAGATTGAGGGAATGCTAAGCCAACCACTAGGCTTCGACTCTCTCTGCGATCTGCCCCACCCTAATGGCATGAATTTAAAAAAACGAATCACAGATTACTCTTAAAGAGAAAACACAACATAATGACCTTAATCTGTGTATAGACAACAAATGTTGGCCAACGACTTTTTCCAAATTCCAAGAGCAACGTAATCAAGTTTGCCAAAAATTTACATAGAGTATTTGGGTTTGAATTAGTTATGGGGAAACCCAAAATACTAAATATGTAACCACCAAACCAATGCACACCCTGAGTGCATGCAGATGCTCACACTACAAGTAATGGCACATTTCAAAACTGATAGGACAAGATCTATGGTGCCACAGGACACTGGGACCACTATGAGCAACATCATAAGCTGGTGGCTGGTGCAGATCGTCCCAAGCCACAGTGAGAACATGCGTACCTAATAAGTACAGAGGCTATGCTTGAGCCCTGAGCTTTGGCAGCTTAAAATCAAAAATCAGAACCATTTACCAGTTACTGTATTGTTTTTTTTAGTATTACTTTTAAAAGTCTTCCAATAGTCTAATCATAAATCCAAACAAATTGAAAAAATAGCTGATTGACTGTAGCATTTATTGGCACACAAGGAACAGTCCAAGTAGAACAAGAAAAATTGCATCAAGATGCACATTAAACAAACCAAATGACAAGGTTTTGAATATGTCTCTCCACAGAAAACTTACGTGCATATAAGCTGTAATGTCTTGCAGTGGAGCACGAGGATAATCTGAGGGTAAAGGACTCCTTGAAGTAGACACCACCAATCTTCTTCTTCTTCCTCTTCTTTGGCTGCCCGGCTTTTCTGGAACAAGATTTTCCTTGTTCTGGATGCTCTCTCTTGCCCTCAACAGAGCCCTTGCCAGCGCTTCAGGGGTCCTCATTTCTGTGTTCCGAGGATTAGTAGCATGTTGGTGGGTTTCGAACCGATGATGTGTAGTAGTCCCAGTGTTAATATGCTGTTGGGTCTGCTGGTCTGAGTCCACAATTGAACCTCCGTCATCGCTTGGGTTCAAATGTAAAGTCTCCCTTAAACCCGAAACATGAAGCTCTTCTGGCATGATTCTGTAATTTCCCTCCCACAGTCCTGATCTCCAAAAGAGAGGGGGGATGGTAAAAAATCAATACCAATATGGGCAAAAACATGTGGACAGAAAACGGATTCTGAACAACACCGTATGAAACCGAAATGGAAAACAAATGCAGAACTGTGTCACATTTGACTAATTAAAATACAAATGCAGAACTGCATCCCAACTGGCTAATTAAAATACAAATGCAGAACTGCATCCCAACTGGCTAATTAATTACCTCGGATTGATAGCCTGCATGCCACAAGATTTCTTGTTTTAAACCTCACATAATATTTACATTGTTGAAAGACCCACTTCAGAAATCAAGTACCCAAATCCAAACTTACCTTCGAGAAGCCTGATTGGCCTAACAAAGAAAATAGCATTAAATCATTCTAAAACCCCAAGGCTTTCTTCTGCGAATTTTGCTAATAAACGATAAACCCATGTGAAGATTTAATGAATCAAGTTAAATGGAACACCACCCATTGTCAGAAATTCTCCTCGGCCACAAATCCATTCGTGATCTTCCTCTGTTTTGGCTTTTGGGCTGCACAACCATCTTACTCCCTGCACCGTTCGCTTGCCTCTTTATTTCAAAAATTTGAATTGAGAATGAGCGGGCTAACGGCTGAACCCTCATTAAATGCTTAATCGAGTAATTAGTTTCTCTAATGTTATCTTAGTTGGATTATCATGTAATTTGATCCCAGTATGAGTGATTTAAGCGACAACGGCAGTTGCCAGCCAGGTGTTATTTTGAATTTATCTCAACCCGTAATATTTGATGTTGGGGTGAGTTCACAACTCATAACATTTAATGTTGGGGTGAGTTCACACGTCTTGAGAGTTGACTTGGTCAAGTTGGTGACAACCATACTGCCCAACTTTTAAGTAATGTATTGGAAATTTATATTTATTTGTAGTCCATTTTCGATTTTCGATTTGTAGTCCATTTTCGATTTTCTCAAAAATCAAATATTTGTAGCACTTTCACTCAAAAATCTAATGGTAGCCCATTTCGGATTTTCTCTCCTAACGGTAAATAAAGAGTATTTTTTTTTTCCTCTTTTTAAGAAATAAGTAGAATATTTTAATTTATAATAAATAACCTCTTTTTAAGAAATAAGTAGAATATTTTAATTTATAATAAATATTAGTTATTTAGAGAGGTTTCCAACGTAGTCTTATAATAGTTTTTAACTTAGTTTAACTAAAATAGGTTGATAAACGGTTATAATTTTGAAACATTCAAGACAATATAACTTTATGTGATGTGATGATGAAAATCTAAAAATTGAAATGTCAAAATACTTTTTTTTTGTGAATATATAGAATTATTAGTGGAATGGAAGGAAAAAAGAAAAATTGAATTTCAAACAAATTTAAAGGTTAGGTTTGGTGATTAATTTCCATTTTGATGACAAGATTCAAAAACAATTAGATAATAACYTAATAATGTTGGAAAATAAGATGTGCATAATGGAGATTAAACTACAAGAAATGGAAGAACAATATTAAGGAATGAAACAACTAATCAAGGAAGGGGTTGTTGATAGTTTAAAAAAYCGTAGAACGAAGGACGTGATTGACTAATAATTTGGCTAAAGAAGGCAATGGTCTCTRAAGAACAATAGGCCAAGTACGCGTACCAGTCTCGGCCCTTCACCAAGTTAGTGAAGCTCCAGATGCAATGCAGGAAATAGACCAATCTGGACACTATCTCAAATCAAAAGAGTTGGGCTCCAAACTCCACCAAGATGATGTGTTAAGGGACTGTCTGCTTGCATCTAATGATGTGTCAGAGGAGAAGGGTCTAGACTCTCTCAGTTGAGGCCAAATCAAACTCAAGTAAAGAAGGTCCCCAAATCTCTAAGTCATGGAGAACATTGGGTTGGATAAGGGAGTCCATGAAGGACATCTTAAATGAGATGTCCTAAAAATGGTGTCTGGACCATTATCTCTCAAGAAGGAATAAGGATACATAGCCCTTGTTGACTTGAGGCTGGAGGGTCGGTTGCAAATTGAAGCGAGGTCCTGAGAATTACACTCCCAAGTAACTGTAGGTGTTGGTTACCTCGATCTCCTCCCCTTTGAAGAAGAAATGAAGGTTTGAGGTCTTCTTCAACCCATTGAAGATCATAACCTTGGTTTTATCCAGGTTGATCATCAACTACCAAAGGTCACAAAAGAGAACCAAGCCATCCAATTGTCTCTATAAACTCTCTAAAGATGATGCTAGGAGGACCACATCATCAATGAAGAGTAGGATGTGTAACATCCCCACTATAATTTTCAGTTTAATTAATGCTTATGTAGATATAATGTGTGGCTACAGCCAAAGCGATGTAATATGTGAATTGTATCTCTATGTTTTAATAATAAAATGTGATGCCAGCTGCTAAGGGGATATGGACAAGAGACGGGGGCTGAATTAATCCACAAGAGGGGGAAATGTCTAAGATAATGGCCAAGAGGGGTCCAAGGGGGAAATACCCATGTATATTAATCTAACCCATTTTCTTGAACTTGCTAATTGTATATGAACCTTCCAATTTTGTATTGAGTGTTCCCGGAGCCAATCATTGAATACATATAAGAGGGTGTGTGCAAGTGATCACATCTCGGAGTTATTGGGCACATGGGGGTTGAGTACAATCAGCTTGGGGAAGAGTGTGAGTCAAGAAAGGCAATCAACAAGAGAGGAAATTTGTATGGGTTGGAGGGAGAGCAGTTTTTAGTCAGTCAATTTTGGAGCACGTGCCTCCATGGAGAGTGGATTATAGAGCAAGTTGGAACGTATTTAGAGTTTTTTGGGGAGCTGAAGATTGAAGAGCCAAGTTGTCAGGCCTAGAGAGTGAAATCTGGAGTGAGTTGCACTGTAATAGCAAGTGTTTTTTGTTGGTTTGTTGATAGTTTTCCTAGCAGCAAGTTCCCTTGAGTTCCTAGCTGAGGGATTCCTAGCTATATGTGCTAGAGAAACCCTAATAAAAGAATGGCACATTCCTTGGGATAATCCTGATAAATAGATGGCACATCCCTTGGGTTATCCCTGATAAATGAATGGTGCATTCCTTGGGTTGGGCAGGTCATAAGGAAGAGAGTTGGTAGAAAAATCAGGATAGTTGTAGGAGAATATCAGTTGGGTTATGAGTTTTATGAGCTACGGGTGTATTGTGAGAGACCACCCTCTTTTGTGGATTACTAGCCTCGACTCGGGAGTGACTGGTTGTTCAATGTTGAGATTTGGAATAGTCAGTCTATGGTTGGGTGGAACGTTTGTCCCAAGCAATTGGTTGCACAATTCTTGTTTAAAGATAATGATTTTATCTTGGTGTTGAGTTATTTACATATGTTATTGTTGTGCATGAACTCTGTGTAAATGAGAATGACTTATATCATGTTGGAAAGAGTTGTTTAGCTCCATTTCATGTTGATTATTAACATGCTTTAGATACATTTGTTTTAGGGTTATAGACAGTAGCTAAATCTGTTTTAAATTTGTAGTTGTAAGCTATAGGAAATCGGCTAACAGTAAAAGAATTACTTTAGTTAGCAGAAATTTTGTTTTATGTGTATTGTGCATCGTAATGTCCCTCAATTGGGATAGGGAACGTTACAAAGTGGTATCAGAGCTATAAAAAGGGAGAGTTTTGTGTGGCGTGGGCCAGCCTGGGTGGTTGGGAACATTACGAAGTGGTATCAAAGCTCAGTTTTCAACATTGATCCTGGATGGGCCGAGTTAGTAGAACGTTGAAGCAGAAATCTACAGAGAATTGATTATGGAGTATGTCTACAACTTGTTTTATTAAATTATTACAGTAAAATTGAGAGAAATTTCATGGGTAATGGGAAGAATTGAGCCTCTTTGGAAATTTTGAACATAAGCAAAATCGAAAAAAATAATTAAAAAAAAAATGGGTATTTTTTCGTACGATGATGTCGGCATGATGTGGAGGCCACGTGGTAGACCTGTACTACCACGGTGGCAGGTACATGTTGGATGGGATGACAGTTGGCAGGTGATGTGGAGCCATGTGGCAAGCCAACCTGTCAATCCCACAAAATTGCAGTAAGAAGTGGAAAAATGGTTAAGTGTTGAGACTTCTCAAACAAACTTATGAAAAGAAGATTACAAGATTATGACTCCTCGAGTTTGCAAATCCATGAGTGCGCGAAGGAAAAAAAAATTAAGTGTAGGCAACGGGTTCATGGAAGGTATGAAGATAGACTACGAGTCCGTGAGTCCGCCACCCGCGAGCCTATGAATACAGTAAGGAATCTAAGTATAAGTGCAAAGTGAGTGCGGTGGAACTAGAGGGTGCAAATTGGAGAACGCAAAAGCCCAAAATGAAGAAGAGATATGACTTAGGTCTGATGTGAATCCATTGAGATAGATCAAAGACAGAGATCTAATCAAGAAATGATCGAACGGTTGTTGAACATTGCTACTATGTTTCACGTGCGAATAAATATCCCTTCATTGTTTTGCCACCATAACTTCAACTCGGAGCTCGGATTGGAGCAAACGGATAGTCATTGGAAAAGTCTTGAAAAGTAGAAGAGATCTGTCAACCCATAATTTTAAGTTGGGCATTATATTTTCTTCGAAAGTGATAAAAGTGAATTTTGTAGCAACAAAAGAGTGGAAACTGCAACTTGCAATTGTTGTAACTTTTTGCTCAAAACTCAGATTGAGGCATGAGAACAGTCGTTGGAAAGTTGTTTTGAAAACAAATGCATTTGAGGAATCCTACTTTGAGTAGTGCATTAATATTATTCATAATTTAAAACGAAGAATAATCTATAATCTAATTGATAGATATTTTACAATATGCTTAATTCTAACAACAAATTATTGCATGCACGTTCTTGCAAAATTAGAGATACAGAAAAGAAAACTTTAGTTCCTACATGAGAACTAGAGACACGGAGGATGCTCAAGGGTTTTACAAACATGAAGAAGAAATTGGAGGTTTGCATACCAACATGGGTAATAATAAGACTAAGTCTAATGGGAGAAGAGACATACAAAGGATTGTAACTATGAGAACCCTGCAAAAAGAAGTGCAGAGGTATAGGGCCGATAATGAGAGGATCATGAAGGCTCAAGAAGAGATACTTCAAAGCCTAAATATGCTACATAAGCAAGTTAACAAGGACTCTAGCATCAAGCAAGCAACTAGTGTTAGACAAGTATCAACATCGAAATCTCATAGCAAAAGAGATGATCATGGAAAAGATAGGAAATCAAGAAGCATGAGTAGACACCATCATTCTCCAAGGCATTCCACTAGAATAACTCATGCAAGTTCAGGTCCAAGGAGCATCCCAAGTGTGTCCCATGTTCAGAGGAAAAGGAGAAGACCTGAGGTAGATATATTGCAAAGTGAACTCAGGAAGATTGAGCCACCAACTTTCAATGGTGAGCACAAGATTGGAGAAGATGTTGAGGCTTGGTTGTTGAAAATGAAGAAATATTTCTAGCTACATGATTACCCATCCCGGGTAGAAGCTAGAATTTCCACCTACCACTTGCAAGGGAAGGAAACCATGTGGTGGGATCAACTTAAACAAACCAAGAACCTTGATGAGAAAATGATCTCATGGAGACAGTTCAAGGGATATTTCCAAGAGAAATATTTGTTTGAGCATTACTATGAAACAAAGATGAAAGAGTTCTTTAAACTCAAGTTGGGAACCATGAAAAATGAGGAATATGAGAAGCAGTTCTTTGAATTGTTAAAGTATGTTGACTTCATCAAGGATGAGAAAGTCAAAATCCAAAGGTTTCTAAGTGCACTACAACAAATCCTTGTGATTAGCTTCCTTTTTAGCTCCCTTTTTTGCTTCCACTGGTTGTTTTAATGTATTTTTCTCCACTTTTTTGCTAAAGTCAGCGTTATTTATTGGGATGGCACTATTTTGGGAGATATTTGCGTTGAGCAACCCAAGTTGGTGCTAAATTTTGCGCTAATAGCGCCTGATTTAGCGCCCACTTTAGCACCCAATTTAGTGCCCAACTTAGCACCATGTTTAGATTCCAGTTTAGCTTCAAGTTTAGCTTCCAAATTAGCTTCTAATTTAGCTTCCATTTTAGTTTCTTGGTTAGCATCTAGCTTAGTTTCCTTTTTAGCTTCTAGTTTGGCTTCCAATTTAACACCTACTGTGCCTGAACAGATAATTTGTTGAGTTGTTGGGGGTTAAGTGGATAGGGGCTTTGGGGATTAGGGGATTTAGGGATTTGAGATCTAAGGATTAAGGGTTAAGAGATTATGGGTTACAATTTAAGGGATTAAGGCTCAAGCTATAAAGGATTTGGGGCTTAGGGGTTAGGTAGTTTAAAGGTTAATTACTTAGGGATTATATATGGTCAAGGGATTAATGGCATCCATCAACCCCACACATAATATTTGAGATCATCCATGTCTCATTGTCGTCATCTGTCATTGCTATATGTATAATCTTTGTCGAAAATCTCTTGAAATTTCATGGAACTTCCAATACACCCATCACAAATGTCTTCCACCGACCCTACACAGTGAGTAGTGAATGGGGCCAACATTGAAATTTCTTCAATCGGTGCCTATTTTCATCAAAATTTGACATGGCTAGACTAGACACATGCCTTGACGGTATAGGAGGGTTTCAAGACTCAAGAATGTCTGATGTCCCCACATAATCTTTGATATCATCCATGTTTACATCAATGTTCATAACAGACATCTCATTGTCATCATTCGTCATTTCCATATGTAGAATATTTGTTGGAACTCTCTTGAAATGTCATGGAAATTCCAATACGCCCATCACAAATGTCATCCACCGACCCCGCATAATGAGCAGTGAATGGGGCCAACGTTGAAATTTCTTCAATATGTGCCTATATGCATCGAAATTTGATATGGTTAGACTAGACACATGCCTTAACGGTATGGGAGGGTTTCAAGACTCAAGGATGTCTGATGTCCCCGTATAATCTTTGAGATCATTCACGTTTGCATTAGCGTTCATCATGCACGTCTCATTTTCATCATTCATAATTACCTTCTATAGAATCATTGTCGGAACTCTCTTGAAATGTCATGGAACTTCCAATACACCCATCACAAATGTCTTCCACCGACCCTGCACAGTGAGTAGTGAATGGGGCTAACGTTGAATTTTTTTCAATATGTGCTTGTATGTGTCAAAATTTGACATGGTTGGACTAGACAGTTTCCTTAATGGTATGGGAGGGTTTCAATACTTAAGGATGTTTTATGTCCCCACATAATCTTTGAGATCGTCCATGTTTGCATCAATGTTCATAATGGACGTCTCATTGTCATCATTTGTCATTGCCATCTATAGAATATTTAATGATATGGGAGGGTTTCAATACTTAAGGATGTTTTATGTCCCCACATAATCTTTGAGATCGTCCATGTTTGCATCAATGTTCATAATGGACGTCTCATTGTCATCATTCATCATTGCCATCTCTTGAAATGTCATGGCACTTCCAATACACCCATCACAAATTTCATCCACCAACCCTACATAGTGGGCAGTGAATGGGGCCAACACTGAAATTTATTCAAATTATGCATGTATGCGTTGAAATTCTATGTAGTTAGAGTATACACATGCCTTGAAATTATGGGAGGGTTTCAAGACTCAAGGATGTATGATGTCCCCATATAATCTTTGAGATCGTCCACGTTTGCATCAACGTTCATCATGAACGTATCATTGTCATCATTCATCATTTCCATTTGTATAATCTTTGTTGGAACTCTCTTGAAATGTCATGGAAATTCCAATAAACCCATCACAAATGTCATCCACCAACCCTGCATAGTGAGCAGTGAATGGGGCCAATGTTGAAATTTCTTCAAACTGTGCATGTATGCTTCAAAATTTGATGTGGTTAAACTAGAAACATGCCTTGATGGTATGGGAGGGTTTCAAGACTCAAGAATGTGTGATGTCAACACATAATATTTGAGATCATCCAATACATTTGCATCAATGTTCATCATGTATTTATCATTGTCATCATTCGTCATTATTTGTATAATCTTTGTCGGAACTCTCTTGAAATGTCATGTAACTTCCAATAAACCCATCATAAATTTCTTCCATTTACCCTGCATAATGAGCAATGAACGGGGCCAACATTGAAATTTCTTCAATTTGTGCATGTATGCGTCGAAATTTGACATGGTTATACTAGACACATGCCTTGACGGTATAGGAGGGTTTCAAGACTCAAGTATGTCTGATGTCCCCACATAACCTTTGAGATCATCCATGTTTKCATCAATGTTCATCATGSACGTCGATCGCATTGTCATCATTCATCATTCCCTTCTATAGAATCTTTGTTGGAAATCTCTTGAAATGTCTTAGAACTTCCAACATGCCCATCTCCAATGTCATCCACCGACCTTCCACAGTGAGAAATGAATGGGGCCAATGTTGAAATTTCTTCAAAATGTGACTGCATGCGTTGAAATTTTACATTTTTAGACTAGGAGTGTGTCTTGACAGCATGGGAGGGTTTTAAGACTCGGGGACATAATTCTCTTCACCATCACCATCATCATGGTTTTCATTTCCATCGCCATCATCATCAGATTCATCATGAGACAATTTTTCCATCCATGCCAACAAAGATCAAACTCGACATACCCATCTTTACAATGAAACCTAATGAAGATGTTAATTTCCATGTATTTATCTTTTTCTTGTGGCATTCTTCGAGATGATTAAACCATGATTCTATTAAGTTGAGACATCCCAAAATAATTTTATATGGTACAACATGCAAGTGGTTTAATGGTTAATGGGTTAGGGATTATATCGAGTGAAGGGCTTAATAACATCCATCTACCCTACATGGTTAGCAGTGAATGAGGCCAACATTGAAATTTTTCCAAACTATGCGTGTATGCATTGAAATTTGACACAGTTATACTAGGCACATGCCTTGATGGTATGGGACGGTTTCAAGACTCAAGGATGTCTAATGTCCCCATATAATCTTCGATATCATCCATGTTTCAAGGGGTTAGGGGTTAGATGGTATAAAGGTTAAGGTCTTAGGCTTAGGCTTAGTGAAATATTTCAATTTTTTTTAAAATATAAATTAATGAACAAACTTTGGATACATTTAGCCTAATGGTCTGGATTTACATTATTTTACATAAACGATATATGTAATTATATTTTTTAACAATTGCCAATAAATGACCACTAACCATGCTAACTCTTATCCATGTAATCCTATTTTTTTTGCCAACAATTCATAGCAAAGATTGAACACTTTAGGGATATTGCAATAGGTAATTTGTATCGACACAAATAATACTGAAGCATTTCAAAGTTTGGTCCATAAGAATCAACATTATAAAAACATGGATTACAAATAATTCTTAAAATTTAAAAGTCTTGGTCATTAATATTATTGTCTGCAACCATGTCATCCAGCGTATCATTGTCAATGTTCATATGTTCTTTCATGTATTTAATATTATCATATGTTCTTTCATGTATTTAATACTATCATCATCCTCATCTTGACCTGCATCATATTCATCATCATTGAAATTTGATTTTAGACCATCTATATAATTACCAGATGTATTTGGATCATCATTTTCTATACCATCCATATTGTTGTCTTCCATAACATCATCTAACTCTGGATTGTTGTCTTCCATAACATCATCTAACTCTGGATTGTTGTCTTCCATAACATCATCTAACTCTGGATTGTTGTCTTCTTGTGCCTGAACATAACCATCTTCAACATCATCATGGATGTTAATTTCTTCAATGTTCTCTAATCCCCATATCTCATTTTGTTGGCCATCATTGTTTTTCTCAATATCCACCAATGCATCATCAAATATATGTCTTAATCTTGGATCATAATGTATGACAAATATCCATTTCGGGTCCAAAATATCTTCATAGAAAAATACCTACACATGAATGACATACATATATTAGACGTATCTTATAACAATTTTATTGATTAATAAACACATATATATCATCACAATAAACTATAAATTAATAGATCAATGATCACTATTGCTTCTTATTTGAGTTAAAGAAATGCATGCTCACAATGAATTGGTAGAACACAAGGATCCTTATCCTCCGGTAGGAACCTCAAGGAATATATAGAAAATAATCCACTATGGGTATCATGTATTCATGTCCACTCAAATTCACTAATTCAAGATCCAGAGAAGACTAAGGACAACTCAGAATTCACAGAAGCAACTCAGGAAGCTCATAATGGCCTTAACAGATAGAGAAAGAGAAAAAATTAAAAGTCCTCAAAACTCAGTGAAATTGGCATCATCGCGAAGAGTGAATCACAATATTTCCAACGATGTAAACGACTCGTCAAACAAAGTTACGGATCGAAATATATTCGCGGTCAAAGTTTTGGTAAACCTAGCCTAGTCAGCAGGGATGAGTCAGCATTCGTACTGTTGATGTCAGCATTAGTACTGTAATATTCTAGATGTAAAAAAAGTATGCAGAACAAAAATAAATAGCTAGAAATGGCAGATGAACAACAATATAACCAGAACAACACCACAATAATACCAAAATGATGTCAGAATAACAACATAAAGAGCACTTCGATTACTGAGAGAAATGTTCACTTGCCTCTTCGAGGGGGAAACCTTCAGCAAAGCAGAGCTCTATTACAATAATATCCAAGACAAAAGTTCTCATATCCTCGACTCCTATTTATACTAAATATGTCTATCAAAAGAACCATCTAGAGGAAGATCTTTCTAGAAGCAAAAGCTTCTATTAGGTCTTCTTACATTGGACTTATTCTTCCTTATTTCTAGACCTTATTAATATTGAAATTTATTACATCGGAATATATTATTCTACCTACGTGAGGGGTTAGGTCCCTAACATGTCCTCCCCCTTAAAAAAAACCTTGTCCTCAAGGCTTGAGATGTGGAAATTATTGCAGAATGGTAGTTGATTCCCAAGTGGCATATGTTGGAGTTGTATATTTCCACTGGAATAACACTTCCTTGATGGTTCGTTGACATGGACGACGCTCACATTGGTCCAAAGATGCTTGTGGTTGTAGCCAAATGGAGCCTTCTTCGTCCAACTCAGGAAGGTTGGTTTGAGTTTGGAACTTAGTTTCAATCACCTTCTTTAAGCAGGAAACATGAAAAACATGATGGATCTTAGAATGGCTAGGCAAAGCTAATTGATAGTCCACCTGTCCCACACGCTTGAGAACAATATAAGGACCATAAAATTTGGGTGCGAGTTTCTGACAATGGTCAGCCTTGAGGGAATTTTTCTTGTAAGGTTGTAGTCAAAGAAACACTTGATCCCCTTCTACAAATTGATGTTCAGAGTGACCTTGATTTGCTTGTTGCTTCATGCGATTCTGGGCCATGACCAAATTCTCTTTGAGGGTACAGAGAATAGCCTCTCGAACTGTAAGTGTTTGGTCAACCGCTTGGACCTTCGAGACACCTGGAAAATATGAGAGAACTGAAGGTGGATTTTGTACATATACCGCTTCAAAATGAGTCATACGGGTAGCTGTATGGTACGAAGTGTTGTACCACCATTCAACTAGTGGTAACCATTGAGCCTATTTATTTTTCCTTTCCGAGGAAAAACACCTCAAATATGTTTCCAAACACTTGTTGACAACTTCAGTTTGACCATCAGTCTGGGGATGATAATTTGTGCTGAGATGCAATTAGGTGCCTTGTATCTTGAACAGTTCTTGCCAAAAATTGCTGGTGAAAGTTAGGTCACGATTAGAAACAATAGAATGTGGCATGCCATGAAGCTTGAAGACCTGATCCATGAAAAGTTGAGCCACAGTGGATATTGTAAATGAGTGTTGAAGAGCACAGAAATGAGCATACTTGGAAAGACGATCAACTACCAACATGATGACTAATTTATTGCTTGATTTAGGTAAGCCTACAATAAAATCCATAG
>JZKD02S1952605.1:4565-31160 GCA_000966675.3 Picea glauca
ACATGATTGGTACATACTTGGTACATGGTTGGATGCACTTGTTTATGGTACAAGTTGATTACAGGTTGGTGCATGGTTGATGCACTTGTTTATGGTACAAGTTGATTACAAGTTGGTGCATGGTTGATGCACTTGTTTATGGTACAGGTTGATTATAGGTTGAGGTGCAAGTTGATGCATGGTTTAGATTTATTAGTACAGGTTTACAACAGTATATCTCACAGTGATAGTGTGACATTGGTTCCATCATTCTACTTCTACTTCAGGGTGGCAGGACGAGGCAAGGACAGATGGTTGTAGCCACCTTCCGGTTGTAGTCGAAGAACATAGGGTGTTGTAGCCTCCTTCTGGTTGTAGACAGAGAATTGGGGAGTTGTATCTTGCCTCAGGTTGTAGCCTAAGAAAATAGGGGGTTGGAGCCTCCTTCTAGTTGTAGCTGGAAAACAAAGGAAGTTGGTGCTTCCAATGAATGTAATTCTTCAAGACATATAGGAAAAAACATTTCATGGTTTTCTCCCAATTTGGGTTTCCACGTAAAACACTGGTGTACTATGTATGTGTATGATTTTTTATTTGTTCATTGCTTATTTACTCTGCAGTTATTGGATGATAATGCTTCATTGATATAACACTTGGATTATATGGTTAAAAAGGGATTAAATTGATCTGTTACTGATTCACCCCCCCTCTCAGTAATCCAACATATTTAATCTTTGATTGTTTACTTAAATACAAACGACCTTTGTCTCAAAGTTCCTCATGGAGCCAATACTACCATGTGGAAGCTGGAGCATTGGACTACAATTGTTGGATCAACTACGAACTTTTGGGATCTTGTAGGAATTCCTGGCGAATGGCTTGGAGCCAATCTGGTACAATGAATGAAAGAGAAAAAAGGGATCCTTCATCTTCATATTTTCAAGAAAGTGCATCCGCAACCACATTGTCTTTTCCTTTCTTATAAACGATATCATAATCATATCCAAAGAGTTTAGTTACCCATTTTTGTTGTTCTAGGGAGGAAATGCATTGTTCCAAAAAATACTTGAGTCTTTTATGGTGTGTCTTAATTTGGAACCGTTTCCCCAATAGATAAGAATGCCACAGATCCATGGCATGTAGAATAGCCAACATTTCCTTTTCATAGATGGATTTGCCCAGATTTCTTTCAGATAGTTGTTTGCTGGTAAAGGCCAAAGGTCGAACCTCTTGCATAAGGACAACACTAATTATTTTCCCTGAGGCATCACATTCCAACACAAAGGTCTTTGTGAAATCAAGAAGGGTGAGGATTGGAGTGGTGCACATGGCCATCGTCAAGGTTTGAAAATCTTGAGTAGTGGCTGGAGTCCAAGTGAAAGAGTTCTTTTTTAGGAGAGCAGTGAGAGGTGATGTAATCTTCCCATAATTCTTAAAAAACTTGTAATAATACCCTGTTAAGCCTAGAAATTCATGCAAGTTGTTAAGAGTCTTTGGGTGAGGCCAGTCTTGCATAGCTTCAATATTTTTAGGATCCACCCTGATGCCATCTTTGCCAACCAGATGACCCAAGTATTCTACTTCTGAGGCACCAAAAGCACATTTAGACTGTTTCATAAAAAGTTGGTGCTAAGAGAGTAGATGGAGAACTCGTTCCACATGAGTAAGATGGTCTATCTAGTTTTTTCTATAGATGAGGATATCATAAAAAAAACTAAGACAAAATGGCAGAGAAAAGGATGAAAGGCATGATTCATGAGGCTTTGGAAGGTGGAGGGGGCATTACACAAGCCAAAGGGCATGACCAAAAACTCATAGTGGCCCTCATGACCTCTAAAGGTATTCTTGGTAATATCTGCCTCTTTCATATAGATTTGGTGGTAGCCCGAACGAAGATCTAGTTTAGTGAAGAATTGGGCGCCACACAATTCATCCAGGAGGTCATCAATGACAAGAATGGGGAATTTGTATTTGATGGTAAGTTTGTTGAGGGCACAAAATTCAAGACACATTCACCAAGAACCTTCTTTCTTCAGGACCATGACCACAGGATATGAATAGGGGCTCGTACTAGGGTGGCTAATGCCTGCATTAAGGAGTTCCTAGACCATTTTCTCAATTTCATTTTTTTGGGAAAAGGGGTGACAATATAGACGAATATTGGGAGGAAGGATTTCTGGTACAAGGGGAATGGAATGATCATGAACACCAAGGGAAGGAGGAAGGCCTTGGGGATTGGAAAATACCAATTGATGTTTAGAAAGTATGGCTTGGAGGCCTTGCATTACCAAGGGTGTCTCTGTTGCTTGTATGGCATGTATTTGCGTGATAACACCAGAATGAACCTTTTTTAGCATCTTTTCCTTGCAATGGGAACTAATGATCTCAGGTGAACCAAAAGTGATGCTTTGGAACTTATATTGGTGGCCCTCTTGGTCGAATTGCATGGTTAAGTCTTTAAAATCCATGAGAATGGGACCCAAAATCCTTAGCGAGTCTACACCTAGCACAATGTCACAACCTCCCATGTCGATAGAAAACATATGGGATTTCAGGTGGTAGTCACCAATTTGGAGATGCACATTTTCACAATGCCCTCCACATTTCATGGAACCACCATTGGCAATCATGATTTGGAAATTATTGATGGCATGGATGTAGCAATGAGTTTCTTGGGCAATGCGGCGAGGAATAAAATTATGGGTGCTTCCACTATCAACCAGAATGATGACCTTCCGATGATTGATGCAACCGATTATCTTGAGGGTTTGGGGAGTGGAGAAGCCAGTGAGAGCACTGAGGGAAATGACTGGTTCTACTTCAGGAGGGTCTGAGGGAGGGGTTATGTCAGTGGATTCAGGTGATTCAGACATAGAGGGGGTTTCTTCATCTCCTTTCGAAATCTCCTCAGAGATGGCCATAAAAAGATTTTGTTATTTACACTTGTGGCCCAGGAAATATTTTTCATCATAGTTATAACAAAGGCCTTTGAGTTGGTGTTCATCCATTTCATCCCAGGTCAATTTTTGGATCTTTAGTGGAGCAGAGGGAGTAGTGGGATTTACTGGTTTAGGATGAGGGATGAAGGAGGGTTTGCGGTTTTGAGAAGATACAACTTGTTGTGCCTCTTTAACTCTTTTGGTAGCCTCTACCCAACTCTCAAGACGAGCCATGAGGACATGGGCCCGAATTTCATCATTGAGGCCACTGATAAAACACTCTTAGAAAAAGGCATCAGACATGCCCTCTGTTCTAAGAGATAGGCGCTCAAAGGCAGCTATAAAGTCTTCCACTGTTCCTAATTGTTTCAGTTTTTTCAAACGACCCAAATGGTTGGTGTCAATGTCAAAGCATTCATAAAGATCTGCCACAAATTGTGTCCAAGCAATATACCCTTGACGAGAATTTTTTCTCCATTTCTACCATTGCCAACGTTCTTGATCTAGATGGAGAACACCATACTGAATTTTGGCCAAGTCATCTATAATGTTGTATAAACAGAAGTAATGTTCCATTTGGGTTACCCAACCAGTGGGGTCTGAGCCATCAAATTTGGTCACATCCACTTGTGGAAGGCATAGGTCATGTTGAAAGTGATGGTTCTGCAAGGTATGGGAATGAGAGGAATGGTCACCTTCAATATGTGAGGGTGAGGAAGAGGAAGGGTTATCTGTAGGGATATGTAGTTTGGTGTAGAGTGCCGAAAACACTGATTCAAGCTAGGTGGTGAGGTCTTGTTTGATTTCACCCATTGAAGACTGCATGGTTGTATTGATGGTGGCAACATTGGCACTGAGTTGTTTCACTTCTTGTTGGGTCTCAATGAGAACAGATTGCAAGGTGTTGAAGAGAGCTTCCAAGTCTTGGCTGTGAGTATGGGCCATGAGGATGGGAGAACTGAAAAGGGGCGGGCAGGGTAAAAAAAAATTGCCGAAAAAATGATATGGATGAATGTGATAAGGTTAAAGAGATGAGTCCAATGGAATAGGTCTGAAATAATGGTGAAACAATTTCCAAACTGTTTTTTTTATTTTTATAAGGAGTTATACTCCGGTCTAAAGAATACTGTAGAGAGGAAATGCCCAAATGTTGAACCATAAATAAATGTGTATTTACTTGGCAACCCAAACAGAGTTGCACGACAATAGATCTTGTCTTTTTTAATTTGTTTATGTTTCTGTCCCCAAGGGTTAGGTATTCAATGGTTCTACACACAAGGGTTTTCCCTGTGCTATAGCTCTCTGATATACGTGCGAGGTCCAGCAATAGTACTCAGCCCAATATCTCAGGGCACTAACTAAGGAGGATATATCGTACCCTTAGCCATACTACCCAACTACCCAGGTACTAGAGAGTATCTTCCCGAGTGTTTTTCTCGATGACACTATAGCAGTTAGGCGACCGAACGGTTTATCTAAAGAGGGCTTCAAGTAATCTAGGTTGATTCGTACATGGGTGTTGTCTGATGCACTACCACTCAAAGGGGTACCAACAGGGGTTACAAGGGTGGCCAACAGATGTGCGCTTAAGTACCACTTGTATTTCCCGCTTGTATGAATCACTCAACTGCAGGTTTATGCATGTAACGATAGATCTCTATGGCTTAAAGATGCTAGAATACGTCTCTACCCTGAAAAACAAAATTTAACCCACACTTTCTGCCGAGGAAAGTGCTCTGATACCACTTGTAATATACCAGATATAAAATGTATGCAGAACAGAAATAAAATGCTAGTAATGGTAGAATAACAACAATATAACTAGAACATTCTCCACAATAACACTAAAATGATATAAGAATAACAACAAAAATAGCACTTTGAATCTAAAAACAATGTTCACGGGCCTCTTCGAGGGGGAAACTTCCCGTTGAGTAGAGCTCTATTACAATAATATCCAAGCTAGGGTTCTCATACCCTTGACTCCCATTTATACTAAAAATAAGCATTTAGAGGAAGATCCTTCTAGAAGCAGAAGCTTCTATTAGGTCTTCTTACATCTGCCTTATTCTATTTTATTGAAAGGCCTTATTAATATTGACCTTTATAACAACCGACTATATTGTTCTACCTATGTGCGGGTTAGGACCCTAACACCCAAACCGTTTACAATTTTGAAAAACCATTCGCGATGACGTTAAATGACCTCGTCCTACACAAAACCCATTGAATGATTTTCATAATTCACCTTCATTTGTTCTCCATTGACCCTATAAAATTGTCTCTCTGTTCTGGCATGGGTATATTTGAGTTCGCCCTTGCTATATGTTGGGATATCCATAGATCAAATGGATAGGTGGACGAGATTCATGGACTTATTTGACATTTTCCATATGTCCTAGTTCTCTTCCATGTTGACTGCAACCGTCTAGATTGACAAATCAACTACATAAACATGTTTGAGTAATGGCTACAAAACTGTAAATATGAGTTGCTACATAATCAAAATATTTTGTAGCTACTCATCAAAATAATGATGAATTAAATCAATTGTGCATTAATAAATATGGAATACACATAAGAATAGATAATTTTACCTCTAACCCTATTCAATGCATATATTTTGTAGCTAAGCATGTGTTGGCCCTTGGTTATGGAAGGAAGTGAAGAACAAGCAAGGAAAGGTAAAAAGCGAGATTTGCGGGAGACACAGTAACTATCACTGAGTCGAAGTGAGAAAAAGAGAAGGAAATATGGAGCAAAGTGCGGAAAAGCAAGTTGTTGGACAAGGAGATCAGGGATGATAGATCAACAAGGAAGAAGGATCGTGGACAACTCAAAAAGTAGATAAATCCATTATTGGATGCTTTGGAGCACCGTGTGATGAAGAAGGAAAGATAGGCTAGCGAAGTGCGGAAAAAGCAGGTCAAGTTGACCTAGGGTTTTAGACACCTAGGGTTTTGGCACCTAGGTTTCGACCTAAGGCTATTGGTGAGGGATTGTAATGTACAAATAAAGGTCAAGAGGACCTGGGTGGGTTTGTTGGTCATTGATTATTGGTATGATATGGTTGTTATAGCTCTATTTTGGAGGGAGAGGATTGTATTGTGAGATCTTCAGCTATGTGTGAAGGTCAAGTCCTACAGTTGGGTGAACAGGAAAGGGAGAGAAAGAGAAAGAAGAAATAAGATTTGCTAGATGAGAGCCTAGATAAGAACTATATGCTTTACCTTAATAAATCATAAGAACAATTCTATGGACATAGCCCTAGAGAGAGGGTGAATCATGTATATTTTGTGTCGTATGTGTGATTGATGCCTGGATCTCTGCCACTGTTATATTGTTATTTGTAGTCTTATGTTAGATCAGATCTATAGCTGCGTAGGATAGACCTAAATGATAAGTGATATATGAATGTCTTATTGTTGTTGTGATAGATCTAATTTATATTCCCCCAGTTGTAGACATTCTTGTCCTGCAACCCCCCTCTTAGCTGCTTCGGGTGAAACTACATCTTCTTCGCTGGTGTTTCCAAAAGGGCCGATAGTTAGGGTTTTGCTGGTGCGTTGTTGTAGCATTGAACCCCTGGTATTCCCCTGTACCAAAAAATGGTTTCATTGCTGGGATGGGAATCTATGTAATGGAATGTCAAGGTGGTTCCCATTGAAGACAAAGATTCTGAAGTGGATAGAGGATCAAGAGAGGGACTTTGCTGAATCCCAAAACAAGAAACCTAAGATAAGTAATGAAGATTTGCTACAGAGACACATCTTCACCAATATTCACGAGATCTTATTTGGAGGAATCCATCAAGAGTTATATGATTGGTTAGCTAGGTTAGCCGATACCCAGTTCAAGATGAGATCTAGACCTCCCGTGGTCTGGATGTCAGAGTTGATTAAGAAGGTTAAGAGAGTCGACAACGCTATAGCAAGGGTTGTAGATCATTGGTTCGATAGTACCATTGGAAGGTATATCACCCAATTTGTTGTTGACAGAACATAATCATATAGCCAGGCCAAGAGATGCTTCTTCAAAGGAACCAGATGAAAATTTTTACAATTTCTGAATCTAAGAATCAAGATGTTTTTGCATGAAAAGAACATCTTGAATATATAGTAGATTGTTTGGATCCAAAAAGGCTAATGTTCAAGAATTCAAACAGTGAGAGTGACACAGAAGCTGGACATATGCACAGTGGGAAATTATTTCGAGGGGTTCACCTTGAGAACCTGTACAAGAAAAACTACGGAGACGAGGGTTTCTATAGTGGAGAAGAGGCAGATGTGATAGACGAAGAACATTCAAAACCTACCAGAGAAGAGGAAGAGGAAGATGAAGAACTTTTCTAGAATGAGCCAGAAACATCAGGAACCACACAAACCACTAAAATAAGTAATATCAATCCCTCTATTATTTTAGAAATGCTAAGTACTCAGAATATTTCGAATACCAGAGTCCACAGACTAATATTACTAGTAGTTCAACATCTACTCAGACAACAAACCTAGGCAGCTCTATGGAAAATGAGATGAGGCTCCCTATCTTCAAAGGAGATGGATCTGAAGATCCTCATCAACACTAGTTCTTGTGCAAGGCCATATGGAACATTAAAAATATTACTGATCAAGCTGTTAAAAGAAACCAGATTAGCACTACGTTGAGGGATCGCACTCTGAGCTGGTACATGAAGCTTTTCCAAGGAATTACGTATCCTAAGCCACTAAATGAGATAAAGAACACGTTGGTTGTAGAGTTTAAAAAACCTAAGTTGGAGTCAAAGTGTATTACTGAGCTGAAGGAGATCAAACAGAAGGTAGTCGAACCTTTTTTGGAGTTCAATTAGAGATTCAAGACCCTAACATGCCGATTGACTTTTAAGATCCCAAATGAGTAGAACAAAGAATGGTTCATCACTTCTCTTTTACCAAACATCAGAGTTCCCCTGATGTAGTAGAAAATTGCATCGCAGGAAGAAGCTTTGGAGATCGTCATGAAGCTTGAATCAACACCTATGGGAAAATCTAGCTCAGGCATGAGCTAGATCTTGAGCCAACTGACTAGTTTATCTTTGCAGGTTGAGGATATGAAGAAGAACAAGGGGAAGGACAAAAGAGAAGATATCTGGTGTGTAAGATATAGATCCAAAGGTCATGATAAAGAAAATTGTCCCTTGTTTCATGAATATTTGTCCTTAGGAGCGTTGAGCCCCTTGAATCAAGTTAGCCTGCCCTGGTGCAAAGTATGCAGAAACCGACATCACCCTGGTGAATGCTATTATACGCAGAATTATGTTCAGACACCCAAAAACTTGTACTACACATTCTATAAGTATGTAGGGCATGATGATAGATATTGTAGGGATTTTGACCTGATGCACGAATGATCAAGAGACATATACAAGATCCAAGGAGAAGTACACCAAGAAGGAAACAATGCACAATATAATTCTCTAGGAAGAGGAAGTTTCAATCCTCATGATGGATATAGAGGACAACAAGGAGGAGGAGGTATGGGTCAAGGCCGAGGAAAAATAATCTGTTACAAATGCGCTTAGCCAGGAAATTTAGAGAGGGACTACTAGAACCCTTGCACAACATGCAGTTATTGCAATTCCTTCGAGCATTTCATTGAGGACTGCCCTTTACTTCTAGCTAAGCTTCAGGAAAGACGAGGACCTCAGTAAAAGCCGCAAGTGTAACTGATATATGTTGAACCTCGTGGAGCAGACCCTAGAGTCATTGTTATCACTTGAGGAGGAACTGCTATAGGAGAAGACAGAGCATCCCAAGGAAAGACTGTAGATGACCACAGAGTCAGGAAAGCTATAGAGAAGACCCCAATGTTCAATGCTAAGAAAGAAAGACAGATATTTGAGGAGGCAAGAAAAGAGTTCAAAGGAGAGTAAGGATCTTCATCAAAGAAACAACTAGAAAACAAATAATATGGCATGCCTCGGGCGTTTGATCAGTCTACATCACCAACAGAAGGAAAAGAAGTAACAAAACTCATGGAAGTTTTATGCCCTTGTGTTAAGTTGATTCAAGGTAAAAGAATTGTACAAGAATTACAAGATTTAAGCAAGAAGTATGAGCTAGGGAAGAGAGACCTTACTGAATAGGGAAGTGCACCAAATTGGGAAAAGGAGAAGGACAAATAAATAATTACACTTGAATGCTCAAATAGGAGAATATGATATAGACTACGTGGTCCTCAACTTAGGGTCGGAGGTCAATGTCATGATGAAGAAAAACTAGGCACTAATGGGAAAACCGAAGTTGATCTATTCCCCTATCAGGATTAGAATGGATAATCTGCAAGTTGTCAACCCATTTGAACAATTGGAGCATGTGTCTATGGACATCGATGGAGTTAGAACCTTTGCAGATTTTGAAGTAATTGAAATTGTTGATGACATCTACCCTTATCCTGCATTATTAGGAATTGATTGGGCCTTCAAAAATTCTACTGTTATTGATATAAAGAAGAGGCATATGACATTTGAAAGAGATATCCTTAGGGTCATTGCACATTTATATCTAGATGAGGATCCTTGATACAAAGAGCCTATCAAAGAACAAGACCACATGTACGAACTGGAAAACATCTACACACTAACAGCTAGACAACAGGATTATATCAATCCTACAATCAATGGGAATCTGAGTTGGCGAAGTGACAACACATGTTGATTAGACTCAGAAGAAGAGTTGGAGAACTGGAAGAAAAAAATGATGAATTCTCTACCAAAAGATGTGCTAGACTAACCAGAGAGGTTCGTTGGATCGACACAACAGTGAGTAACTTACCGACATTTGATGGGTTGAACCCTTTAGAAAACTTCTTATCAGAGTTTGAGACAAGTGTACAAACACAACAGAGGATGTTGGAAATGGATGAGGACATGAAAGCCACACCAGCAAGATGGAGGGGGACACACAAAGGAAACATCACAGACTGGACACAATGTCGAACTTTGATGACATTGCAGTTCTTAGCACAAGTAGGAAGATGCGAAGTGAGGTACACAGGTCGAATTTGCCCAAAGGACCATGTGAGAATTTGCGAAGAGGCCTGGAGTGACATTCCTAGATAAAATTGGGTGCACAGATTCATTAACACGCTGGACATGATCCCTATCAACTGGTACCTCCAAGCAGAGCTGAGCCTCGTCACTTCAAATTGGGAAGGTATGATCCAGAATTTTGTAACCACCTTTCTATTTGAAAGTGAATTTCCTTCAGTAGACCAAGCATTACATATTGTGAGACATAAATTATTTAAGGATACATCTAGCCTCCCTTTGGAGAAAGAAGAAGATGAATGGACCGCGCCATTCCATAAATTGCAAGAATGTTACAACATTAATGACGATAAAGATGATGATCTGAGGAAGGTAAACATCATTGAGACAAAATGACACATCAATGTGGAAGGAACAGGAGTTGAGATGTCATTCATAGGAAAGCCGATCAAAATAAAGAAAGTCAATATTGGGACAGAGGAGACATTGAAGCTTGCCAATGTTGGAGATTATTGGGATGCTGCTACCATTGACAAGATCACAGAGTTATTGCATGAATATTAGGACTTGTTCCCGACCAAGTTCACTGATATGAAGGGAATGCAAGGGCCTATGGGTGAGATGAGAATACCTTTGAAACTAGATACAAATCCAGTCAAGCAAAGACCTTACAGACTAATCCCAAAATACAAGGAAAAAGTGAAGATCGAGCTCGACAGAACGATGTTAGCAGGGATTATTGAACATGTTGAAGAGTCGGAGTGGATCATACCTATGGTGGTACAAGACAAGAAGACAGGAGAAATTAGGATCTATGTGTACCTCAGAAAGTTGAATGATTCCTATATGCATGACCCTTTCCCTACACCCTTCAAAAACGAAGTGTTGGATAACGTGGGAGGCTAGGAAGTATATTTTTTTACAGATGGCTTTTAGGGATACCATCAGATATACATTGCCAAGGAGGACCATCATAAGACTACATTTGCCACATAGTGGGGATCCTACCAATATACAATAATTCCATTTGGATTGAAGAATTCCCCAACCATCTTTTCCAGGGTGGTGGTTGAAGCGTTCAAAGATTTTTTGCATAAATTTTTAGAAGCATACTTTGATGACTGGACTGTTTTTAGTTTGTTGACAAATCATATTGAATGTCTAAGGCTAATGTTGGAAAAATGTAGGCAGTTTCAAATTGCTTTGAATCTGAAGAAATGCATCTTCTTCTCACCATTTGGAGTGCTATTAGGTCATATTGTATGCAAGCAGGGATTTTTGGTTGACCCATCTAAAATTGCAATTATAGTTGATTTTCCACCTCCTACTTCAGTCAAAAAGCTATGCACTACACTGGGCCATACTGGATATTATAGGAAATTTATCAAAGGATATGCCCAAATTATAGCACCAATGGAGAAGCTACTAAAGAAGGACTGCTAGTATGAGTGGACAAATGAATGTCAGAAAATCTTCGACACACTGAAACATAAGATGGTTACAATGCCCATTCTAGTTTTTCCAGATTGGAGCAAAGAATTCCATGTGCATGTAGATGCATCTTCTATTGCATTAGGATTAGTGTTGGCACAACCTAGAGAAGGGGACATTGATCATCCATTATCATTTTGCAGCAGGAAGCTATCCACAGTTGAAGTTAATTACACCACTACAAAAAGAGAGGGACTAGCCATGGTGTATGCATTGCAAAAATTCTTCCACTACTTGTTGGGAGGACGCTTTAAAATGTTTACTGATCACTCCACGCTAAAGTACCTAGTCAAAAATCTAGTGTTGGGGGGACGAATATGAATATGGCTTTTGTTGTTTCAAGAATATGATTTTGAGATCATAGTTAAGCCAGGAAGAATGAACAAGGGCCCATACCACTTATCAAGGTTGGAACATGGCGAAGAACCTACCATTTTGGAGGATACATTATCGGATTCACAACTGCTCTAAATTAGAAATATTGAAGACCACTTCGCAGACATAGTCTAGTTCTTGTTAATAGGAATGGCTCCAAGTGATTATACAATTCCTCATAAGAAACAACTAGTGGTGCATGCTGTAGACTTTTCACTTATAGATGGACAGTTGTACAAAATGGGATCGTATGAAATATTAAGGAGGTGTGTTATGGAGACAGAGAGAACACTGATCCTCATAGAATCTCATGAAGGCATCGCAGGAGGACATTACGTAGGGAAAGAAACTACGCAGAAGGTTCTGCAAGCTAGCCTTTGGTGGCCTACGTTACATAGAGATGCTAAAGAGTATGCCAGAGCATGTGATGTATGCCAGAGAATTGGAAAACCATCCCGAAGAGATGAAATTCCATTATCACCACAAATGAACCTACAAGCATTTGAAAAGTGGGACATTGACTTCGTGGGATCTATAAACCCACCAGGAAAGCACACAGAAGCAAGGTACATTATTACTGGGACAAAATACTTAACCTGGTGGGCCAAAGCCAAAGCAGTAAAGAACTATAGTGAAACTATAGTTGTGTGTTTTATATTTGATGATATAATAACCAAGTTTGGATGCCCTAAGATCCTTATGAGTGATCAAGGTACAAACTTCATCAATAAGATAGTTGAAGCCCTGACTGAAGAATTTGTAGTCCACCATCAGAATAGTACACCTTACCATCCACAATAAAATAGAATGGTTGAATCATTCAACAAGATCTTGGAGATAGAATTGACAAAGATTTGCAACGTGAACAAGGATGACTAGGATTTAAGAGTTCCAGCAGTACTTTGGGCTTATAGAACCACTTGCAAGAAATTAACAATGCAGACCCCCTTCAAGTTGGTTTATGGTCTTGAAGTTGTTGTCCTGATGGAATACTTAGTACCAAGCCTAAGAATTGTTGCATTTACATACATGGATGATATCGCCACTTTTCGCGAGAGGCTCACACAGTTGGTTGAACTAGAAGAAGACAGATTCATTGTAGGATTCCATCAGCAAGTTTAGAAGGAACAAGAAAAGGTCTATCATGACAAGCACATCAAGAAGAAGACATTCAAGCAAGGTGATTTAGTACTGGTGTATGACAGTAAGTCTATCAAACACCTTGGGAAGTTCAAAATGAATTGGCTCAGACCATATGAGATTGCCTATGTTACAGAAGGAGGAGCTACGCAACTGAAGACATTGAAGGGAGACAGGAAGAAAGGATTGGTGAATGGGAGTCGGCTAAAGTTGTACTATGATAACCAAATTCCTCGCAACTCTCAGTAAAAGAATGAGGAAAAGGGTCCAAGTACCAAGTGCAGTTGAAACTAGGTATCAGACACAGGAAAGGCAGTCTGCACAAGGATGGAAAGGAGGCATAAAGAAGAAAGCAAGGGCTACACTACATAGTCCAAAGTTGAAGTAAAACAAGAGGATCATATTTGAAGTGCATCAGGATGAGTCACAGGTTAGTTTTGTGGGCCTATTGGCCCTTGGTTATGGAAGGAAGTGAAGAACAAGGAAGGAAAGGTAAAAAGAGAGCTTCGTGGGAGACATAGTAACTGTCACTAAGTCAAAGTGAGCAAAAGAGCAGGAAAGACGAAGTGAAGTGCGCAAAAGCAAGCCATTGGAGGAGGAGATTAGGGATGATAGATCAACAAGGAAGAAGGATCGTGGAGAACTCAACAAGAATAGAAATCCATCATTGGATGCTTTGGAGCACTGCGCGATGAAGAAGGAAAGACAGGCTGGCAAAGCCTAGAAAAAGTGGGTCAAGTTGACCTAGGGATTTAGACACCTAGGGTTTTGGTATCTATGGTTTTGGCACCTAGGTTTCGACCCAAGGCTGTCGGTGAGGGATTGTAATGTATAAATAAAGGTCAAGAGGACCTTGGTGGGGTTGTTGGTCATTGAATATTGGTATGATATTGTTGTTATAGCTCTATTGTGGAGGGAGAGGATTGTATTGTGAGATCTTCAGTTGTGTGCGAAGGTCAAGTCCTACAGCTAGGTGCATAGGAAAGGGAAAGAAAGAGAAAGAAGAAAGAAGATATGCTAGCTAAGAGCGCAGATAAGAACTATATGCTTTACCTTAATAAATCATAAGCACATTTTTGTGGATGTATCCCTAGAGAGAGGGTGAACCATGTATATTTTGTGTTGTATGTGTGATTGATGCCTGGATCTTTGTCATTGTTATATTGTTATTTGCATTCTTATGTTAGATCAGATCTATAGCTGCGCAGGACAAACCTAGTTGATAAGTGATATATGAATGTTGTATTGTTGTTGAGATAGATCCACTTAATATTTCCCTAGTTGTAGACATTCCTATCCTGCAACCCCCTTCTTAGATGCTTTGGGTGAGACTGCATCTTCTTCGTAGGTGTTGCTGAAAGGGTCGGTAGTTAGGGTTTTGTTGGTGCATTGTTGTAGCATTGAACCCCGAGTCTTCCCCTGTGCCAACAACATGTTTAAGTGGAAAAAAGGAGTAAAGTGTAATATAAATGAGGCATATGTATAGATTGTGAATGTGAATAAAATATATAACCATGGAAAAATGAGTCCATTTTGAGGACTTAACATCCTCCCCACACAAGAGATCATGCAAGTCCTCATGCAACCAAAATGACTCTAATTCTTTCACAAAATTTCAAAAATTCTGCCCATTTCCTACTTAAGTTCTGTCTTAGGAATCTATCAAAATGTTCAAGCCTGAGACTTGTCCCTATACACTTTTTTCCTTATCCAACTTGGTTTATTTGAACCTAGCAAATATACCACTTATGTTTTGATTTAAAGTTGCAACAAGACTATGTCGAATATATTACTCCATAGTTTCCTGAAGCATATGAGGATCCTTGAGAAAATGTTGAACAATAGTTGATGAAATACTATCAAACCCTTGGTAAATTTATATGAATATTTTGGAAGAAAAATGGTCCCATTAGCAATAAGTTATACTACAAAATTTGACGAAGAAGACCCAAACACACAAGAAGATGTTGCTAGGTGATCTATCAACCCCACATAAATTACTAGTGTACCAAATATCAAATTTTATTCACTTTCATCACTATTGAGTCATTTTTATTCCATCGAGACGGTTGTCTACAGTACTGTCCAAAGTAATTGACCAGTATCTTTGAATGTATTTAGTATCAACTTGATCACACAATGTGCATAGAAACTATTGAGCAAAACATGGTTACATGATTCTTGTCTAATGATATCTTGAATAAAATCAACAACCTTACCCAAATAACAACTTTTGACCAAGAATGGAAACTCTCTCTATGATATACTTTCATGTTCATCAAAGTTCAAATCATCTAGAAAAATGGCTGCAAATGTAGATGCAACAAATTTGGAAGCATGACTGACAATGAGAGAATTATCTCGATGGCAAGAGGGAAGATGCATTGTTTTTACTAGATATGAAAATGAATGGATTATATGAAATTAAAATGACCTCAATATATCATAGACAAAAACATGAAATGACTTTTTCTTATTTCGTTCCATTTTTATTTTGGAGGGGCCTTCATTTAAATGAGAATATTTTGCTTTGATGAGCATAGTCTTAATGTCATCCTCAAGTGAAAGAATCAATTTTCAACCTTCATTGAAGTTTTGCAAAATGACCAATATTATGAAATAAATGTATCAGATCGAAAATTTCAATTTCAAAATTCCAAATAGATGACTACCTATGCTGATTCAAAATGAGATCCACATAATCCCCAATAGAAGTTGGCAAGTGATCATCAATTTCACTTGCATACACATCCAAATCAATTGTAACACTCCTCATTATGTTTCCATCATATTTCATTATAATTTCCTTTGAATACTCAATAAGTCTAACTTTCCATAGGATTTATCTATGTATCATCCCAATATAAAGAATCACATCATTGTTATCATTTCCAAACTCTGCCATTAATGTTGCCAACCATCAATCCTCTCTAGTAGCATCAACTAGAAAGAAAATCAAGCACCAAGATAATTTCTGGTTCAGTACATTTTCTACATCTAATAAATTGGTCCCCTTAACAGGATCCAACACATTTAATGTAGTCTTCAGATGTTCTTTCAGATGAGCACAAAATACCTATGCAAGGGTAGTCAAGTGTTGTTGTGTGAATGCATTGCAAACTGCAACCATGTGCACAACTAAAAGCATCCCTTTCTGAAGAGAGTGGAATACTTGGAAGAATCAATAACTTCATAAGGGATTCTATGCCCTTTTTCTCAACAAACATTCTACAAATTTCCATATTTTCCATTGCCCGATGTACAAACACCATGGCATGTGAAATGCATAATTGTAGAAGGCATTCATTTTTCAACATCCAATCCACTAGTCCAACCCCTTTATTATGTTTATCTTCATAATGGAAAGGGAAAATATCCTCACAAAGATGGTAATAATAATGTCACAAAGAGCCATGAATGGAAAACCCCACAAGGCTAGATATGTTTTATCTTTAGTGCCTCGATAATTCCTTTCATATTCAACATACCCAAACACCTTATTCGAAGAGTATTTTTGTTGGATATCACATTTTTTTATCTACTGCATCGAAACTCCTTGGCATACCTTTTTCATGACTAGAATGAAAGTGTTGGGCGCAGGCCCATTTTGGGGAAAAGGCCATATTTGGAGAGAAAACTACGAAGTGGAAGAAAAAATAGTTGGAAGGAAAAGCATCACAAGCAAGGGAAGCATGTGAGGTGAGCATGCAAGGGAGACCTAAATACATTAGGGTTAGGGTTTTTGCAAAATATTGTAATGGCTGATAATCCAAGAATATGTATAAGTAGTACCTAGGAGGTCTATGCGAGGGACCGATGAAGGGAGACAGAGGAGAGAGTGAGAAAGGATAGAACTATGACATTTTGTAAGATGGTGAGATATAGAAGAGTCGAGTAACTTGGTCCTGAGGGTTAGATCGTAGGCAGAGTATATTGGTATGATATAGTCAGCCTCACATGGATCGGGAATCTTGTTGAGATTGTAAGATCTATGATTGTAAACGCATGAGGCACAATATATTATTGAGATATAATAAAAGAGATTGAGAGCCGAATATTTGTGGATGTATCCTATGAGGGGGTGAACCATGGTATAACTTGTGTTATGTGACTGAATATTATGCATCCCATTGTTGTTAATTATTAAATGGTAGATGAATGAATGAAAGAACTAGTTAGATATGATATTCCACATGCATGAGTAAGAGTGACTGATTATTAAGATGTTAGACTAAATAATTGAGGATCACAAAGTAAAAACACAGATCCCCACTTATTCCGATGATGCAAGCGTTTGAGTATTGCATCCACCAATAGAATTATCTTAGGTGAGACTGCACAATGCACCCTGTGTATTGCGCTGCTTTCTGGTTAACCAGGGGGGTCGATAATTTTAGAGGGATTTTGTTGGAATATTTTTAAATATGAACCTGGGTCAAATTATGAAAGTAAGGTAATACTAGAGTAGATAAAGTAGTTAAGCCAATAAATGGTTCTATTGCTAGTTGGAACAGAATGGGATTAAGTGAATAGGATATGTTGAACAAGCATAGAAAGAATGTCAGATCCATAAAAAAAAAATGAGAATATAAAAGGGGATGTTGAGATCGTGGAACCCAATGAAGGAAGAAATCAAGAGTTTGTTGAAAACAAAGGAGATGGAATTTGCACAGAAAGATAACAAAAACCCAAAGTTAACAACGTGCAAATACCTGGACAAGTACATATTCAATGAATTACATGAAGTATTTTTCTGTGATCACATCTTTTGCAGGAGTGGATATGGAGGTTGAAAAACTACCACCCTAAAAATTGAATCAAAAAGCTAGAGTGGAATCCTGTGGAGATTGTACAGTTACAACAAGCTGACAATAAATTTGCGTGTGCCATATATTTCTGGTTAGATAACATTGTTGTAGGATTTATCATAGAATTTGCAATAGATACTGTGAAGTCTTATAGTGCAACAGAGAAAGAGTTATTGAAAGGACCTCGAGGCAAGTACATCATATCACTATATACTTCCATTAATATGTTACTATATAACAAATTTGTAATGAAAATGGTCTCAGACAACTAAAATTTCTTGTGTGCATGGGGGAAGGGGGGACACATTGAAAAAAGACGTAGAAATGGAGGAAGAAATGGTTAGAGGAAACAAGGAGGAGGTATTGGATCTAATCATGATGGAGGAAGACAAGATAAAGTACATCATGGAAACATTTGGAAGAACGCACAGTGGAGTACCCTACCGATATAATATGAACAACAAGAATAGAGCCATATCTGTGAGGGAAGGCTTGGAAAGTGATGAAGAAGAGGTAGAGGATCTACGGGCTATGGAGCAAATTGAGGAAATCTTGCACGCGACATATGAAAGAAAGACAAGAGGTTCAAGAATAGGAATAGAAGGAAGCACTCCTATCCATATCAATTTCATTGTGGAACCCATAAACCCATGTGTGAATAATACACTAATAAGAACACCACCATTTAGACAACCGAATTTCGGGGGAAGGACTACAATAGAAAGTACATCTAGTCAAGGAGCAGCAACTGGAGGAGCCAGTTCAAGAAGTGGTAGCCAAGTATCTACACCGTGAGGAGGTAGTATTTTAGCATTCAAGATGTTAAGACATGATCCCACCATCAGATTACTAGAATTCAAGGGAGAGGCATCGGAGGAACCTGATAAGCACTTATTCATTTGTGAAAAGATCTGGGAAGAAAAAAAAATCACGGATGAAAAAACTAAACTTGTGTAGTTAGCCATCACACTAAGAGACTGCACACTAAATTGGTACATGATATTAGCTACAAATAGTCCACTAGGGACAAGAAAAATAATTATGGATATCAAGAAGTTGTTTATAAATGAATTCCAAAAGCCTAGATCAGAGGATTAATACATGAATGAGATGACAAAGATCAGACAGAAACTAGGATAATATGTGTGGGAAATTGACCAAAGATTCAAACGATTGAAGGGAAAGATAAAATATGTCATAATAGACATGAAAAATAGGAATTTGTTTGTCAATTCCCTATTACCACACTTGAAGTACCCTTTGAGACAACAAAAGTTTCAAACTTGGGAAGAGGCTCTGTAGGAATCCCTACAACTGGACAAGAACCAATATTGGAAGACAGGTCTATCCATAGAGGAGTTGAAGGAGGATCTGAAGATCTTAACATTTCAACTAAACCAGAATAGGGGTAAGGACAAAAGAGAATTTTTTTGGTGTACCACATGTAGGACATAAGGACACCACAAGAATGAATGACCAACATTCGCGTAGTACATGGCAATAGGACTGCCAAAACCTTTTCCACTAGGATAACTATGGTGTGAGATATGTAAGACATAAGGGCATGATCCATATCATTGTCCAATGATGGAGAAATACGAGATAGTGCCTAAGAGTTCATATTGAAACTTTTTCAATTCAGTCGGCCATGATGACAAATATTGCAGGACAATGGAGCTTATGAGGGAATGAACATCAGATACCTATAGGGTGGGGGAAGAAATGATGACAAGGCAAGATGTACCAGAGTTTAACCAAGTACCATCCCCATGCAACATTGTGCCACGTCAATATAATATTGTGCAGTCATAGTACAATATCGCATAGCCTCAATATAACCTTGTGCAGTATAACCATGAGACCTAGTGCAATGCAACACAAGGAGATCGAGTTGGATATAGAGTTGGAGGATGAGGTAGAGGAGGATTTGGAAGAGTTAGAGGAAAGATGGTATGTCACAACTATCAACAACCAAGATAGTATGCAAGAGAATTTACCCTGCCACCTACGACCTATATGTATTGTCGTGCATCAAATCATGATACAAAAGATTGCCCGAAACTATTGGGGAAGATACAGTAAAAGAGAAATCAGAATAATCATAATATTTAGTGGATTTATGTAGAGGCAAAGGAGGATGGAAGGAATATTAACATAGTTACATGTGGAGGAGCTAAGACAAGAAATGACACAATAAGACAAGATCTAACACAACACCAATGGTTGAAGAATAATGTTGAACCACAGAAGAAGTTTGATGTGTAGAATGAAAAGGGGATATTCAAGCAATCTAGACAAGAATTCTTGAAGCCCACCATTGGATATACATCAAATGCACAACATAATAATGATGTACCAATGTATGAGATGACTTCATTACTGGATCATACTAATGAAGTGCAACCTCCAGGACAAGTAAGTACCATAAAGGGTTTTCTGCAATCCTATTAAATAACCAATCATCTGTTAAAATTTTGAAAAATATGCTAGAAAGATGTAACTCAGAGGTAGATGGGAAATTATAATAGAAAATATCCAATCACATGCATACAAGAAGGAGGAAAAGAAGGGAATTCAAATTAAATGATAACATTGGAGATTTCAGTATGGGGGACATCATATTGGATTTAGGCTCTGAGGTGAATGTGTTACCCAAGAAGACATGGCAATGTATTGGATATCCCACATTAGGATATTCACCTGTTAAGATGAAACTAGCAAATCAACATAGAGTTCTACCAATTGGAAGGTTAAAGGTTGTGACAATAGATCTGGATGGAGTGTGCACCAAGGCATACTTCGAAGTAATAGAAATAGTGGATGGCACAACACCTTATCCAAAATTTGTTGGCCTGGATTGGGCGCTTGATAATCAGAACATAATCAATTTAAAAACGAGGAAGATGAAATTTGAGTCAAGAGAATACAGATTCATTGATCCATTATATCCATCAGAAGGAGAAAGGTTTGTAGAACCCACTTTCTTGGAACTAGACGAAATTAACTAGTTGTACAAAACCACTGCGCAAGAAGAAGATTATGTGAATCCAACTGCATATGTGGTACTTAGTTGGAGAAGTATCACGTCATATGCATCAGAATCAGATACATGGTTGGAGAATTGGCAGCAGAGACTACATGAAGTCTCCACAAGAAGATGCATAAGAATAGACCATGCAGTATGATGGGTAGGTATAGAGATAAGAGAACCTCCTAGATTTAATGGGGTGAATGACTTAGAAGAATTACTAATAAGATATGAATATGAAGTGTTACCAAATCAGAGGCTCTTATCTCTGGACATAGCACTCAAGGAAACACCTGCAAGATGGTGGGGTGCATGCAAAGAGACCATTAGGGATTGGTACCAATGCAAATGATTACTGTGCATTAGGTTCGACATAGAGTAGAAGAGAAGAAAGATGCAGAGATATGATGGATAGGGATCACCTTTGGAACAATTGGAGAAGTGTATAAAATTATGGATGATGACACCACTAGAGGAATGGCCTCATCACTTTATTCACACACTAGAAGGAATCCTAGAAAACATGTATGTAGACCAAGAATTGCGCAGAGGAGCTACAAAATGGACAGTGTTACAACAAAACTTTATAGTAACTTTCTCATTTGAACGTGAGAACCCCAACATATATTCAACACTTAAACAAATTAGAGGGGTGATATTCATTAAGGAACCAGAAGTTGAACTTATGACATAAGATCAATAGTAGAACAGACATATAGTGAAAGAATTATTGTCATGCTACCATGTGCAGGAAGAAGCACTAGATGAATAGGACCATGCAACATTTAGATAACAAAAGTTGAAGGTGCAAGAGAGGTGGAAAGTACACCTTTGGAATAAGAAGTGTTTGTTGTGTTGATCAAGGTGAAGAAATTCAACATTGGGACAATTGAGAATCCCAAAATAGCCAACATTGGAGACTACCGGGATGAGTAAACAGTAGAAAGCATAACAGAGTTACTGTGTGAGTATAGTGACTTGCTCCCAACAACCTTTACAGAAATTAAAGGCACAATAGGAGAGATAGGAGATATGAATATACCTCTCAAATCTGAGGCTACATCAGTTAGGTAACGACCATGTAGACTGAACCCAATATATAAGAAGAAAGTAAAAGTAGAAATTGACAGGATGTTGGAGGCTGGAATCATAGAACCAGTGGAGGAATCTGAATGGGTCAATCTTATGGTATTTCAGGAGATGAAGCAGGGAGGGATAAGGATATGTGTTGAATTGAGGAAGTTGAATGATGCTTTCCTTCATGACCCTTTCTCTATGCCTTTCACAGATGACGTATTGGATAATTTAAGAGGCCAGGAAGCGTACTCATTCACAGATGGATTCTCAGGTTACCATCAAATCAAGATATCCCCAGTAGATAGGTACAAGACCACTTTTTCTACAGAATGGGGATCCTACCAGTACACATTCATGCTTTTTTTCTAAGGAATGCACCAGCTATATTATCAAGAGTAGTCATAGTTGCTTTTAAAGAATTCATCCATCAATTTTTAGAAGTATACCTGGATGATTCGACAATATACAGTCTATTGAAGGACCATGTAGAGGTGTGAATGTTGATTTTAGAAATATGTAGGTAGTGTCAAATATCACTAAATATCAAGAAGTGCATCTTTGGGACATGTTTTAGGAATAAATTGGGATACTATTGGGCCATATAGTGTGAAAACAAGGCTTGCTAGTAGATCCTACCAAGATTGCAATGATTGTTAATCTACCACAACCAAAGTCAATATGTCAGTTGAGAGAAACATTGAGACACATAGGATACTACAAGAAATTCATAAAAGGGTATGCACAAATCACTATGCCAATGTAGAAACTATTGAGGAAAGATAGCAAATTTAAGTGCAATGTGGATTGTCAACAAGGATTGGATAGTCTAAAAGAGAATATGGTAACAAAACCAATACTAGTATTCCCAGATTGGGAAAATACATTTCACGTGCATGTAGATGCATCAACTATATCACTTGGAGATATTCTGGCACACTCAAGGATAGCGGAATTGGACCATCCTATATCATTTGCTAGCATAAAACGGTCAGAGTCAGAGCGGTATTACAACACCATAGAAAGAGAAAGCCTAGATGTGGTTTATTCACTCCATAATTTCAGACATTACTTAATGGGAAAACATTTCAAGATGTTTACAGATCATTCATCTCTTTAAATACCTAGTCAATAAGCCACTGTTGGGGTTCAGAATTTGATAGCCACAACAGTAGAATATCGACTGTCAGAAGTATGGGAAAATGCGGAAAACCATAGAGCTTCAATTTTGGAATAGGTATAGGAGGTAAAAACCATGTTAGAATAGTTGAGGATCAAGGTAGAACAACAACAAAAGGACAAACTGATGCCAGTAAGCGAAGGAGCACCTGTTAGAGAAACAATACAAAGAACAGTACAGGGAAGTGTTAACTTTATCATAACACCAGATATGTTGTTCATCGATGAGGAAACGACGCATAAACATGTGAAGGATATTGAAATGTTAGACTTGGTGATGCCAAAAATACCAACAAAAGCATTATATAATTTATAGGTTAGCGTCGCGCAGGATATTCAATACAGAGACAGGTATGATGTGATGAATATACAACTAGTGCAGGAAGAACATATGACACTGAAGGAAGCCATAAGCCAGGAAGGAAAGAGGAAAGAGATAATGCAACAAAAAGTGGACCAAATGGAGACCCATATAGATGCAGTCTTTCAAGCTATCTTAGATGAGACAGTGTTGAAGGAAAAATCTTCGGAGGAGAATATAACAAAGATAGCACAAAATATACAAAAATATAAAGAGAAGATCAAGGAATTGGAGGAGCACATAGTACCTACGACTTTACCAACAGTTTGAGTGAAAAGAAAGAAAGATGCGACAACAATTGCAAAGAACATCGCACATAATATACATAGGGTGCTAAAACTTCTAGAGAAAAGCGGCTAGCTATGGACTCAACTATTAGAATATGGGAGCCTACAAGAGCTGCAAGGAAAGGAATATAAATTGCACGCAACAATGGTGTATGTCAATTAGCGACAGAGGAAAACTTATGTGCCAGAGAAAATTAAGACAACCGTAGAAATGAAGAATGTTCATGCAGAAGAAAAAGTGGTATAAGCACAGAACATCGCACGCCAGGCACAGTTGGAGCCCTTATAGGAAAAGGAAAAATAGTTGGTCATGGAAATAAACATAGAGAAAACATTCCTCAAATAGAT
This sequence comes from Picea glauca, assembly GCA_000966675.3. Classification (NCBI taxonomy): domain Eukaryota; kingdom Viridiplantae; phylum Streptophyta; class Pinopsida; order Pinales; family Pinaceae; genus Picea; species Picea glauca. The sequence continues at coordinate 28,599 of JZKD02S1952605.1, forward strand.
AGGCTTGGATGGGGGTGAGATATTAAGACCACGAGTCACTACGCAGGTGGTCAAAGCCATGACAACAAAGAGAATCCAAGCTCAGGAACAACACCAAAGGATAGTAGACATGTTCGAAGCATAGTCACAAGCAATGGAAGACATGGGAGTTAGAAGGTGACTCGGGATGAGCCACGATGTCAGTGTTGGTGGCTTGTTAGGCATAGGCCCATTTTCGAGAAAATGCCATTTTTAGGGAGAAAAGCACAAAGTGGAAGAAAATATAGCTAGAAGGAAAAGAAACATGAGTGAGGGAAGCATGTGAGGCGTGCATGCAAGGGAGACCTAACTACATTAGGGTTAGGGGTTTTACAAGATATTGTAATAGCTAATAAGCCAAGAATATGTATAAGTAGTACCTAGGAGGTCTAGGCGAGGGACTGATGAAGGGAGATAGAGGGAAGAGTGATAAAGGATAGAAATGTGACATTTTGTAAGTCGGTGAGCTAGAGAAGAGTTGAGAAACTCGATTTGAAGGGTTAGATCGCAGGCTGAGGAGCCTGTTGGGATCTAGTCATCCTCACAGGGATTGAGAAGCCTATTGAGATTGTAAGATCCAAGAATGTAAATGCGTGAGGAATGATATATTGTTGACATATAATAAAAGAGATTGAGAGCCAAATATTTGTGGATGTAGCCTAGGCGGGGGTGAAACATAGTAGAACTTATTTTATGTGACTGAATGTTATGCATCCCCATTGTTGTTAATGATTAAATGCTAGATGAATGAATGAAGGAACTATTTGTATCTGATATTCCACGTGCATGAGTAAGAGTGACTGATTTTGACTCATCAATGCCGCTAGATCGAGGATTCCCAAAAGTTGTTGGCGTAGAAACAACTTGTTGTGTTAAATAACCCTTTTCCTCAAGGTCAGAATATGATCCAGGCATCCTCATCCAAAAACATGCCTGGGGGAAATTAGGGTTCCCCCACAAATGACTCTAATCCTGGAGCTGCAAATGTATATATGATGAGGGCAGATGTTCATCTTTAGACTAGGACCCATGATTATGGAATGGCTAAATTTGTTGAGAAAATAACGGAAACTCATGGCCCATTGGCACCTCTCCATATTGAGAAGCCAATGGGAGAAGAAATGACTCACATCCCCAAAGGTGCAATGTACGTTCAAGAATGAATATTATAACCTAAATGCACGGGATTCCCAAAACTTCTCTATTATTGAAGATCTGGTGCAAACACCTTACACAATGTTTTCTCTGAAAGTTTTCCAAAGTTGCCCCTCGCAAAAAAAAGCATCGTTGTCATCTTTAGGTGCCTCCAAACCTACTAATTCAAGATCTATCGTGTTTGACCCTTCCAATGTAAAACCTCATTTTCCTTATCATGTCTCCTTTTAGATAGTAGTGGTTTATGCCATGAAAGCTTTGACATGAAACATCTTTCGCATTGTGGTATATGAGGGGGCATTGACTTGTGTTAGGTCACTCACATGTTGGAAGGTTATTGGTTATCCTAAGTTAGATATGTCATCCACATTGTTAGTTGCATCTGATGGTTGTTCTTTTCGACCGCATGGCCTAATCCCCTCCTTTCCCATGTATTTGGAGGGTAAAAATGTAAATGTCAAAGTCAAATGAGTTGATGCGCCTCTCGACTACAACCTTTTGTTGGGTCAAATTTGGACTTATGCAATGATGATGGTAGAGTCCTCAGTTTTTCAATTGTTATGCTTTCCTCATAAAGGCAAGATTGTCACCGTCAGTCAATTGTCCTTCTCTCATCCTCGCCCTTCATTGGGGGAATCCACGGTCTCATTGATTGATAATCCAGAGTGGGGTGTTGCCAACTTTGGGGCTAGTTTGTTTTCATATTTGATGGGTAAATTTGAATTCCCACCACCTTCGAATGACATTAAGTTTATTTATGTTGTCCCTGATCAGCCTAAAACTGTGATTCTTCAAGTGAGTTTGTTTCGAAGGACTTACTTTGACATTTTGTGGACTTTAGCTTCCTCATTGTCTTTGATAGAGGGGGTAGGGCATCCTGGCATGGAGATGACCCTATTTGTAGTTAAGGTTGTGTACATTGTTGTACAACAAGCCTCCAAAAACCCCGATATGGCTCTCCCTCATGAGATAGATATCGTTCTAGATCCTATTTGAGCTCAATATTCTCTTACTTCACACAATCCTTTAGACTCTGTCTTACATTCTAATGAGGCAATTTTATAGGTAGTGAAGGGTTTAGATAGGCCTTGGGATGATCTCCATCATAGATCATATTTTTTTCTTGAGGTTAGGCAAGTGGAAGAAGGGGAATTTATGTCGACCATGAATAGAGATGTCGCTTTCCCTGTTAACCCTTTGGCATAACATGGGATATATGTTCAAGGGAACATAGAAAACATAGCCAAGACAATCTATTAAGCCCTAATATTGGCTCATTACCCCTTAATTGGGGCATATTATATTAGTAATGTTATTTTATTTATGTCGGCTTCAAGCCATTAGTTGTAATTATACCTCCTAGTCTCCTATATATACCAAGGAGACATT
>JZKD02S1952605.1:36120-46706 GCA_000966675.3 Picea glauca
AAAAGGAGGTTTCCCCCTTGAAGAGGCTTATTATCTGAAATTATCTCTTTTTCAAGGCGTTGAGTACTTTTTCTGAGGATTTTCTATGCTATATTGATATTTGGTTCTTAACACAATCCCTATTTATATCTCCAAAACCCTTGGGGTCATTGAAAACATCTTCATTGGGGCATACTTTTCCCCTGAGGATATTCGAACATATACTAAGTTATTCAAGGATTTTCACAACGTGTTTGATTGGTCCTACGAAGAAATGTCAGGAATTGACCCCCAAATTGTTGAACATGAGATTAAAACCTATCCTGATGCTAAGCCTATTCGGAAAAAGCATTGCTCGGTCAACCCTTGAAAGGAAGTGGCCATGAAGGCTGAGGTAGAGAAATTGCTCAAGGTCGGTTTCATCTACCCAGTCTAGTTGATGGAATGGGTGTCGAATCTTGTTCCCGTCAACAAAAAGAAGAGTACAATTAGAGTATGCATGGATTTCCATGATCTGAACAAGGAATGCCTGAAATATAATTTTCCTACCCCATTCATTGATCAAATTATTGATGAGTGTGCAGGTTTCAAAATTATTTCATTCATGGAAGGTTTCTCAGGGTATAATTAAATACAGATATGGCCTGAGGACCAACACAAGACTGCATTTATATGCCCTTAGGGTACCTTCACATATAAGAAAATTCCCTTTGGCCTTAAAAATGTTGGAGCTACTTTCCAGTGGGCCATGGAGTTCTCTTTTCATGACCTTAAATATATATTCGAAGCATACCTTGATGATCTTGTGTCATGTTCTCACAAGCAAGTTGATCATCCTGCTCATCTTCGACTTATTTTTCAGAGGTGTCGATATTACCAAATTCATTTGAATCCCAACAAATGAAAATTTTGCATTATATCGGGACATCCATTTGGATTTATTGTGTCCAACAAAGGGATCATGGTCAATCCCCTCAAGTTTGATGCAATAGTTTCATTTCATTCCCCATGCACAATACCTCAACTTTAGAGCCTCCAAGGGAAGGATAACTCTTTATGGTGATTCATTGCTAACTATGCTGAAATAAAAAAGGGGTTTATGCGTATTTTAAAGAAATGGGTCCTATTTTATTGGGATGAAGAATATCAACGTTATTTTGAAGCATCGAAAAGTGCCTTAGTGCCTTCCCCTCTGGTCAACCCTCTTGATTATGGAAAGGATTTCATGTTGTATTTGGTTGTAGTAGAATCCACCATCGACATGGTCCTAGTTCAAGAAGATGATGCATTCCAGGAACATGTTATCTATTACCTCATCCAGGGCTTAATCAGACTAGAGCTCAAATATACTCATTTTAAGAAACTAGCTCTGGCAGTTGTCCATGTTTTCCATAGATTTTGTCATTATATTTTACTATGTAAGACCATCATCGTGGTCATTGTCAATCCCTTTAAATATTTTTTGATGCGACGAGTCATTGGAAGGAATATTAGTAGGTGGATAGTTATTCTATAAGAGTTCAATTTGAACTTTGTTTCAGAAAAGTCCAAGAAATATATGGTCTTTGCAAAGTTAATCTCAGAGCTTCCGATTGAGAGTGGCAAAGATTTTCCTAAATATTTATTTTTTAATGAGGAACTCTTACTCATTCCATCTTCCGACCCTTTGTATGGGGATATACATGTGTATCTCCAGACTTTGAAGTTCCCCCCCTCTTCTTCTAGTGATGAGAATCGACAGATGTGCCATCAATCCCACCATTACCTTATTATCGAAGACACTTTGTATCATAAAGGAGATGATTTTGTTCTCCATCATTGTCTCACCCATGAATAAGTGGATCTTGTGCTAAATTATTGCCACACTAGAGCGTGTGGAGGTCATGTTTCTGGGTTGGAAACAACTCATAAAATCCTTTGTGTTGGATACTTCTATCCCTCGCCATTGAAATATTATATTGAGGTGGTTAATAAGTGTCATTCGTTCCATATCTTCTCTCAAAATATGAGGACACACCCTACTCCTATGTATCATGTCATTGTAGTTGGCACCTTCACCAAGTGGGGGATTAATTTCACCACATGCCACCTAGATTTTTCTAGAGGGAATCGGTACATCATTGTAGCTGTAGACTACTTCACCAAGTGGCTCGAAGCTATGCCAACATTCAAAAATGATTGATAAATTGAAACACTCTTTATCTTCAATCAAATGATTTAAAGGTTCAGTATACCGAAGGATATTGTTACCGACCATGGAAATCATTTCCAAAATAAAATGATGATATATTTAACATCAAATCTAGGATTCAAAAAAGAACATTCCTCAACCTATTATCCATGGGTGAATGTCCAGGTGGAGGCTGTCAACAAGTCCCTTAAAACCATTCTCCAATGGACAATCAATTCGGCTAAGTCGAATTGGTATTTGATGTTATACTCCGTGATTTGGGCATATCAAGCCTCTGTCAATATTGACACTGGGTTTTGTCCCTTCCAACTCATTTACATGATGGAGGAAATTTTTCCTATAGAATTTCAGATTCCTTCCCTCGTGTTGGAGGTGGAAATACTGCCCAACACAACTAAACTTGAAGAACATCTTTTCCATCTCGAGCAACTTGATGAGCAGTGATACGATTAAGCCAAGTCCAATGAGGCTCATAAACTTCACATCAAGTGATAGTATGATAGATCAGTTTACCCTAGAGTTTTACTAGAAGGCGATCTTATCTTGGTATATAATCAAGATAAAGACCCTTTTGGGCAGGCAAGTTCAAACCCACATGGTTTGGACCGTTCATTATAAAAAAGGTGTTGGAGAAAGGCACATACAAATTGGTTGATTTTGAAGGAAATGTGTTTCCTGGGCCCAAAAATGGGAATTATTTAAAGAAGTATTGTTCTTAGGTTGGTCACATGGGTGTGACTTCTTGTAAATATTGTTTATTTATGTATAAAGTTGACTTTTTTTTTCTTATGGAAGTGTCATTCATTTGTGTATCTGCTTTGTGGAATATGTCGAGGGAATCTGAGGTTTATGTTGGGTTCATGGATGGTTCTATCCGACACACTCGAAAGCTTTCTTTCATAGCCTGGGCCATTTTCGTTCCCATTGGTCATTTGGTGTCTTAGGGAGGTGCTTGACTAGGGGAAGAAACCAAAAATGTTTTCAAATACAGTGTCATTATAGAACTACTACGTGATTCTCTATCACATGGTATCTCTCACCTTCAGGTCTATTTAGATGCAAAATTGGTAGTGTCACAGTTGAATGGGGTATATCACGTCGATGATTGCATCCTTCACCGACGTTTCCTTAAGCTATGCCTCTTAGAACATTATTTTGATTATATTACATATATTCATGTTCCTAGGAACTTTAATCAATTAACTTATGCTTTAGAAAACCATGTTTTATATTTGCATCTTTCACATATGTAAATAAGATCATACACAAACACACACACACATGTAAATATATTTGTACAAAATGTTTTTACTCCATAAGGAAAAAATACAGATGTATATATATAATATCGTGTCCAAAAATGGTGTCATGGTACAAAATGTGGGCCATAGGCCTCAATACGTGTCAAATATACATCGATGGGCTCAATCCCTCAATACATATACCGATACAAAAAATAGGTGCTCTCGACACTCATAATTTCCAATCCTAGTCTAAGCTCTAGGGTTATTGGCCCTACTATAACACACTACAATGATGGATAGATGTTAGAAAATATGGACCCATGCTCGAGGCACTCCCACTACATGTGGTTGCATCGACGACATTAGGTCCTCAATTTATGCCATGGGATGTTGCAGGTGAAGTTAGTTAGGTTCCTCTCCACCCGCCTCAAAACTTTCTCAAAATTTGTTGTCGACGATGTTGCCTCTGTAATAGCTCCTCCTTCCTAGGACTACTCTCATGGATGATGTCTAGACAAAGAATAGTCCATCGGTCTCACTAGTCCTACACATGTACATATCAGAGTATGATTTAGTACCATATCATTACCAAAAAAATGGTTTTTCTTTCATAATAAGAAATAAAATAAAATCAAATCAAAAAGTAAATTGTACCTATCTCACCTCATTCTATGCTTGGAGGCATGGGCATGTCAGGTTCCCTCAGAAAACTGATCCCTACATATGGGTAGTCTTCGATGGAAGGAATTTGGTTTTTCTACCAATCAAAGAAGGCATCATTATATGCCTCATGAACCCCTCCTTCTCCCTGACGTGGCATCAATACAACCCACCTGCAGAGTTATCGGAAAGATGTGATATGTCCTCGTACACTCTCCTTTGGGCTTATGCCTGAAACTCTCTCAAAGAGGAATGCACATAGTATTGTTCTGAATAAAAAAAAATTATTCTTCCTGCACTTGCAGTCTATAAGACGAGACTTCATATAATGAAGCATAATGGTGCTCCAGTGAAAGACAATCAACTGAATAAATTGAACGACACAATGCATTTGAGAACTGGAAGCCTGGTGAAGCATTGTGGTTCCATTGATCCGTCCAGTCATATACAACAACCCCCCGAAGCTTAAACTTCTAATTTTATGGATGGGGACTTGAGACCCTACTTTCTCAATCCTAGCCTCACAATATGTTTCTATATAGTGCGTAATCACATATGGTCGAGAAGGAAAGGTCTTGAGGTTTATCGGCTTGCCTCTTCTAGAGAGACCTATTAGGAAGTAGATATCCTCTATCATCGATATGAGGGATTGTCCCTCAAGCATGAAATCTTCTACATCAGGATTCCAGTAATCAATTAAATAGTTCAAGAGCCTCGGTTGGGCTTGCATATAAGGACATTGAAAAAATTTCCACATGCTACATTATTTTAGTGTCACAACTGCACCGAGATCTTCTTCAACCAGTTGGTCTACCTCATCGTGCTCTTTTTCCCACCATTGCACATACATCTTGCATCATCAAAACAAAAATTTGGAGTCATTTCCATTCTTTTTTCCTTAACTTTCGGCATGTACATGACCTGTTTTTATAACAGTCGCATATGTATGCTTCCTGACAATGTTTCAGGCAACCTACATACGTAGGTTGATTGTGCATAGCCCGCATACATGCACAATAGAAATATTTTTTAGGGCATGTGGCCCCCAAAATTCTCTAAATACTTACAAAAATGGATGAAAATGTGAGTTTAAGGAAAGATTAGTTACTTGGTCCAAGAGGGAGTCGATTCCATGCATCGTAGCTCTCCAAATTTGCAAAATAAGGAAGAGGTTTTTTGGCCATTTTGGGTATTTTTCACAATGCAATGGTAAAAATGACCCTTTTACTCATATTTATAGACTGTTTTACCCGTTTGGACCTAGTATTGACCCTGAATTCTTCTCTAATGTTGGTTTGGTGGATATATTGGTTTCCCTTGGTGATCTTTTGGTTACGTAAATCTGTCAAGATATTGGATTTGGACTCTTTAATGGGAGGAATTATTTATAACATCTTGTGACGAACATGAGTTATCGTTATTTTCATGTAGGTAGGTCTATACTACCTTGCATTTTAATTTTATTGATGGTTTTCTCTTTTCCATAGGGTCGATCCCACTGAAGTGTGACATGGAATCTTCCATGATGCTCTATAACTATCGTAATTAGGTGGTAGATCCTACTTTTCCAGGGGTTCCCTATTGAGAACCATTTTGCTGCATGTTGGCACCCATGTTGTAAGTGTCCTGTAGGATCAAGAGTCCTTTTAGTCCTACCATGACTTTGTATTTGAAGCTTCATTTTTATTCTTCATTACGTTTTTTGGCCTATATCCAAGGGACTCCCCTAGAGAATGGTTTTTCTTCTTTGAAGCTCACTTAAACTATGAAAGAGACATCTAGAGAGAGATTACTTATCATTTTCAGACTCATTTAGATTATATACCAAAATGAGCCCCTTTGGAGTCTTCTTTAAGCTCTTTTAACACTCCCAAATATTGAAAATATTGTTGAGAGATCTTGTTTCCCTACACGCTCGCCAAAATGAAACATAAAGGCACAGCTTTCCAATGATAGTTTACCCCTTTTTTGGTCTGGATGGATAATTTATGAAAAAGGTACACCCTAGGAGCTACAGTTCACTAGGAGGGTATTCTCATGTATACATTTATCCCTTTTTCAGGCCTGAGGGACCAAATTTATGAAAAAGAGCCATTCTCCCTAGTTTTGGTTTATCTCTTTTTTGGGCCTTGGAGATTATTTACAAAAAAGGAAACCCATAGAGTCTTCTTTAAGCCCTTTTTAGACTCCCTAAACAAGAAAATCTCATTAAGTGACCTTGTTTCTTTCACACTCGTTAATTGGTCTAGAAATAACATTTATTTGGTACAAGTTTACCCCTGTTTCTGACCAATAGATTAACTAGGAAAAATGAATACCTCGGGAGATATGTCCCATTGATAGAGTTTTCCCAGGTATTAGTTTATCCCTTTTTCGGGCCTGGGGAACTTAACTTACAAAAAAGGAACCATAGTTCTCCTTGGTATAAGTTTAACCCTTTTCTGGACCTCAGAGACTCAACTTATGAAAAAGGTGCACCTCAAGAGATAATTCTCTCCGGGAGAGTATTCCCAAGTAACATTTTATCCTTTTTCAGGCTTGGGGGTCTAAATGTACGAAAAATAACACTTTGGAGTCTTTTTTTAGTGTTTCTCAGACTCTAAAAGTGAAAAACCATCGATATTACCTTCTTTGGGCTCATAAAACTTTACATTGAAGGATTCTCCTCATTCTTTGTGTCAATCTGTAATCGCATTACATTTCTCATTCTTGCGTTTGTGGCCTAATGTCAGCTCCATCTTGTTGTTGATAAACCTTTAGATCATTCCTTAGGTGCAGGCCTTGCATCAATTTTTCCTTTGTGATCTGACACCTTGACCCATGAAGGAATTTTTGTGAGTGTCCTTATCCTACACATGTCTCCTTGCACTGAGCATCAATATGTTCCATGTGCTTGGAACTAGTTTTATTTCCTGCGACACTCATTCCTCCTTTGTAACGTAGCATTATTTTATTCTTTTTCAAGCTCGTTAAATCTATGAAAAAGACAAAAAAATAAAATATTCCAAAAAAAGATGGGAAGGGATGCAATATTTTTTTTATTGGAAGCAATCTTGTCACCCTTGGAAAAAGCACATCCTTGATTATATTACTCAGTTTTGGGCTTTAGCATGACCTTAGGAAGTTGTTCTCATTACATAGAGTTGTGTCCTCCTATATTTGGTTACTCTTCCATATGGAGAGTTTGTGATGCCTCCTGTGTCACAAAATTATGTCAGTAACATCTTGTCTGAGTCACTTTATATGTCATGCTTTTGTCCAATGGAAGTTTTACATCTTGAGTCGGCCATTCTACAGTCATTCTCTTAACCTTCGCAAGTCGACCATCCTAAGAGTCCTATCAAGTCCACATTCAGAATCAATGAATTTTTATGGCTGATGGCCATGATCCTCCAGTATTTTCACAATGACTTGTCGAAGACCTCAGGATAGTGAGTCTTACACTCTTATTATACTCCTACCTGAGTTTTGAATATCCTGAATTTATTGCTTGATTTATGAAGCTATCATCTCCAGCTACATACATTGATACTTCCTAGAGATCAAATTGTATATGTTATTGTACTCTTATATCTTCTGATGATTTTGAGACGTAGCTCCACTGTGTATTGTTCATGGCTACGATCTTTGTTGACATGGATACACTATATATCTTTCACATGGCCATGATTATTATATATATCTGACATGGATTTGTGGTGTACTTGATTGGAAGTCATGCTTAGTTAGTCCCGAGCATGGGTATGCCTGCCTCAGAGAGATTGATCTTATTGCAGATGACACGTTCATGAACACTCATCTGGGTTCACTTTGCTCAGTTCTTTCCCTAATCTATTGTAACTTATTTCATCCATCAGTTTCTCTTATGACCTCACACATTAGGGGCCATCTTTTATAGTCCAAAATCCCACCACTATGCATTTTTTTATCATGGTCCATCCATATACACACATGCAAATCACTTTTTCTAAGTTTCCTTCTTAAAAATTCTATTTTTAATATGTAAGTGACCTGATACATATGCATCCCACATACATACGCTATTTGAGACATATACATCCTGTGTATACTCACAAAAGTTTCAAAAAACTAAAACAAGTGTGCTTCCTGTCGGGGTTTACGAGCTATGTTGGGTTGCACAACCATTTTTACTTCTTGTATCCCTTCTCAGAACTGAATAACCATCAAACGTCCATACAAAAAGGGCTTTAGGGGGGTCATTTGAGGATATATAATGAAGAAACAAAGAAACTCTACCCAAATTTCTCTTTATTTCTCTGAGCTTATGTATCCAATTTTGAGTATCCATCCTTAGCAATATCATTATCTTATCCTCTTTATGAAATCCATCAAACACCATAGTTTTGCATGTTGATTGTCAGGATTTGTTAGTGATTGTGGGATTAATGCACTTGGATTTTTATTGGAGGAACCCAAATGAGGTTCGTAGAGCGGTGTTGACATTAAAGATTCTAGTTGTAATCTTCCTTATATGTTATCAATAAAAGAGAGATTTCCTTTCCCAATTCACGTGTCTATATTTTTGTGAATAGTTTTGAATGTTTATGGATTATTTCATGAGAATTAGTATATGTTTATGTTAATAATGATTGCATATATGATCTTGTAGATTGTTTTCTATGTTGTTTCATCTCATCTTTGGGAGGATGCCTACAACTTAGGAGAAAATAGAAGGAAAATGGGATCTACTATGAACGAAAGGACACAAAGTGCCTATATTAATCTAGTTCCTCTTTTCCTTAGCAATCATTAGACATAGTTAGGTTTGGAAAGAATAGGTTAGTTTCTATCTTTTAAGGAGTCATCGCTTTACCTATCCATTAGACCCTGACTAGGGGGTTTTCCCCCCAAAGAAATACCTCTTTAGAGTTTATGATATTTCATTGTATTCTTTGAGTGCGAAGAACTATCACCTTCTTCGGTACATACTTGTTTATCTCAAAAATTTTGTACTTGTTTATCTCAAAATTCTTTTGTATTTTTTATTCAAATTTAGCATTATGTCTCTGCGTTACAAGATAAAGGTATTCAATGGAAATAATTGGTCTAGAAATATGAATATAGTTTCTTGATTTCAATCTGCATTTGTCTTGTTATTTAATTTTTTTAACAAACACTTAAAATTTGGTGTTTAAAGCTTATAAACGAGAGTTATACTTCAAGTGATATTAGGCCACTAGTGTTGAAGATATAAAAAGTTTATATGTAATGACCCAATAATTTCACGTACACACTCCTTCGATGAGTCAATCCAAAGCATTGGGAGAGTTAGAGGACACCCTACCCTTTTATAGGAGAGTTGGGATCTGAGCGCTACCATGTTGAAGACAAGTTTTGATGACTTGACTTGAGACAGAGGGTGATGACCGAAGTGACGAGTTGGGTGGGTGCCCCATGGTGGCCATGGGAGCCCTCACCAAAAAATGAAGAATTCGATGATGGGTGCTCCATAGCATGAGTGCCCAAATGACCATAGCTTGAATTGAAAGTTGTGGAGGCTCCACGCCTTGGGCACCCAAGCATGCACCAAGGAGAGTCCGACAAATGACAAAGAAAGACAATAAATGGATGACTTGTATGCCTTGAGAACATGCCATGCCAAGGGGAGTTATACCGAACAAATTGTGCAATGAACACAAACCAAGGGAGAATACTTGGGTGCCAAAAAAAAAAATTGAGTGAGTCAACCGAAGAAGAATGCAGACAGACAAAGGGAGCACTAAGAAAAGGGGGCATGCCCTTTGGAAAGTCAGCTCAAAATGGTTAAGTGGACAAAAGGGATGAAAGGGTCTTGTTGGCTCGGTGATGGAGGGGTGCATTAGTTGGAATGGGAGCATTGCTTGGAAAGGGTATGCACCTATATAAACCAAGTGTGAGGAACTCATTTGGCATGGAAGCTTTGATGAAGAACTTGGCTAAGACAAAGAACGAAAGTCATATCTGAGGCAAGGAACCGGAGGATGAAGAATGAAGCATGAAGGAGCGAGTCGTTATGTTTCTGACTAAGGAAAGAGAAAGGGAGGATGCACAAGGGAAGCTCATTGAAGCAAAGTTGTTGGTTTTCATTCAAGGTTTTGTGTAACTAAGAGGAAGCTCCTTTATATCTCTCTATTTGTGTGGCATGAGTTTAGCTTGGCACGATGTAGTTCTTGTTGATAAATGATTTTGGGTGTGAGGATGGTTTGTCCTCCCACACATATGTTTTTGTTGTTCATGTATTGATGGTATTTCTTTACTGTTGAAATAATTCTACGTATAAGAAAAATGCATACATAACTAAGTAACAAACGAAACTTAAGTGAACATGTTGCCTAGGTTGAGTAATTCAGTTTGATTTTTTCGTCAAATGAAATATGCTCGTGTCACATGGTGTTTTCACCCAATTCGTCACCGTGTGAGCAAATTATGAGTGCTTACATGCCCAGTTGGGCTCTGCTAGGCATGACAGCTGTGAGGTAAAAGGTTAGAAAGAAAAACAACAAAGCAATAAA
>JZKD02S1952605.1:46756-60192 GCA_000966675.3 Picea glauca
AAAGATACACAAAGAAGAAAGGGGACTTGGGTCCCTCCTTTCTCCAATGGAAGGCTCTTGAGGCCCTCAAAGCTTGCTCTCCTTTACAATGAAAAGATGAAAAATGTAGGTGAAATAACTCCAAGCTTATTCACTCAAGTGAGGGGTGAATAGCTTATGAAATGCAGCCTACAATGTGTTTTGCCAAAGAATGAGTCTCTAGCAATCTCAGCAGCATAACAGTATGAAGAATTCCTTGAGAAAATGGTCGTCATTCATGGCTTTTTATAGCCAAGCATTGGGTTATTATGTGGCCTCTTTTGAATGTGAAAAGGGGTTCTTTAGGGCACAATTAGGTCTTTGACCAGCCCACCATGAGGATTGAGCTCGGATTTGGTGTCAAATCGACTTAGGAGCCGATCCATTAGTGGTTGGGGAGCCGACCAGTTTCAATAAATGCGTCATTTAGCAGGCGCGCGGGTTTTTCGCCAAACAGCCGCGCCTTGTGCACATATGCATGCCTTGTACGAAGTTGTTACGCGCATACGCGCGCGCGCCCAGTGGATGTAAAGCGCCTTGCAATTTTTTGGCCATTTTGTATAGTTTTGACCCTTTTGCTGTGGTGTGGAGTTAACCTTGTGCCATGAATGACTTCTTTTCTGTTTTGATGATGCGGAGTTCATGTCACCACGTGCGGACGAAATTTCAGTGATAACACATGGTGATTAGGAGCATTGGCTATTTTCACCACCCAACCACAGGCTCGCTAGGCCCATGACAGGTGGTATCAGAGAAGGGTTTTGTGCAAACTTTGTAGAAGAGTTGGAAAGATCAAAGCTCATAACTCAAGTTGTCGAGCAGAGTGAGTTTGAGTTCATTGAATAGTTTATGATTACAAAAATGGTTTTGTAGTGATGAAAGGACGAATCATTACATATTTGTAGCATCAATCGTAAAAGGCATACAGGTGTGAAAAGAGTGACAAACACATGATGAAAATGATCAATGATAATGGAGCGAAAGAATTTATTAGGCATGCCAAGGTAGTTCCTCTATCACATGAGGGTTTCTTGGTGTTCTTAGATGAAGCCAAAATTCCAACTGTGCCCATGACGATGAAGAGCAAGCTTGGATGGAAGCCTAGAAGTATTGAGATCAATTTGATTGAGGGAGTCTGCAGAGGTGTAGACAAACCTTGTGACATGGTGCAATAACGAGAGGTGACTCCGACCATATGTTCTTTGGATGTCATGAATGAAGAGAAACGAAGTACACAAAGGTTGATAGCTTGGAGAGTTCATCAAAGTTTGTCTTGGAGAAGATGGACTGGTTGCAAAGCATGCATGAACAAAATCAAGTAAGTGAGGGTGAGCTAAAACCTTCCATTGCAACACTTGTGAGATTCGTTACTCAAGAAACACAACCCGAGTCACCATGTTTCCAATAGGTTTGCGATGAAGTTGAGGAGGATTGGTTAGATGAATTGTTTGCACCACAAACTCTGAGTCCTAAGACAAAGGAGGGAACAACGGAACTCACTCAACTAGACTTGGAGGATGTGAAGGAAGTGGGCATGGAGGAATGTAACCCCTCAAAAATCATAAACTATTGCAGATGAGTGATGAGAATCTATGATTTTGAGCTAGATACAGAATGACTTGAGAAGTTGGGTTGCTCATCGAAGGAAGTCAGATTGGTCTTGAGGTGCTTGCACATAGAACACATATCAGATACATCTCTCGATCGAAGCCTTGGTGGTGGCCTTCGAGAATACTTACTCTGTTGAGCTTGGAAGGTAGGTGTGCTACCAAGGAGGTAGGTAGTGTGGCCATGGTGCCTTGGTGGAAAAGGTGTCATAGCATAAACAAAGGCAGTGGTTGTTTGGTTGTGAAAGACAACAGTTGAGTAACTTGATAGCAGTTGCGAAGCTAAGTTAAAGACTTAGCGAAATTTGGGCAAGGGTGAAGAACTTTGTCTTGAGCTCGAGGATTGGACCGAGAGACACGAGTTGTGGACAGGACCAGTTTGAGAACATGGGGAAGTACATACTTGCATAATTGATGTGATTATCAGACTGATCACCTGACTAGTCTGAGATGTGGGAGCTAGCTATGTCTGGAAGCATGAATTTGGGTTGGATTATGGAAACAGTGAAGGTCATGCGTGGTTCAACACTTGGGAGAATTTGGCAGTCATTGCAACAGGTAACAACGACAAGAAACATTGAGGATAGAATTGAATATTTTCCTAGGTCAGTGTGGACATGACGTGCAATTGTGGATGATAGGTTGATGCGTAGACGAATGCCAATGGTGATTGTAGCAAAAGAAGCATGTTGGGATTGTTGGGACGACAAGGAATTTGAGTGGGGGAGGGTGTAATGACCCACGAATTTCACCGGGCATGCGCACTCCTTTCATGAGTCAAGTCAATGAGTTGGGCAAGCTAGAGGGCGCCCAACCCCTTTATAAGCGAGTTGGGATCTTCGGGCGTTGTCATGCCAAAGACAACTTGCAATGACTTCACTTGTGATGGAGGGTGATGACTGAAGTGGTGAGTTGGGTGGGTGCCCTCACCAAAAACCCTAGAGTCGGACGATGGGATCTCTATAGCATGAGTGTCCAACCGACTGAATGTTGAATCGAAGGTTGCAGAGGCTCCATGCCTTGGGCGCCCGAATGTGCGCCAAGGGAAGTTGGATAAATGGAAAAGAAAGACAATATTCGAATGACTCGAACAATTTGGGCACGCGTCATGCCAAGGGGAGTTGAACCGAATGAATTGTACGATGAACACAGACCAAGGGAGAAGACTTGGGCGCCAAAAACCGAAATTGAGGGAGTCAGCCAAGGAAGAGTGCACCGAGGCTAAGGGAGGGCACCCTTTGCCAAGTTGACTCAAAATGGTTAAGTGGAAAAAATGATTGAAAGGGGTGCGTCGACTTAGTGACAAGGGGTGTGTCGGTTGGAACAGGGGCATCGCTTGGCAAGGGTGTGTGCCTATATAAACCAAGTGTGAGGAAGTCATTTGGCATGGAAGTTTTGATGAAGAACTCAGCTAAGACAAAGAAGGCAAGTCGGATTTGAGGCAAGGTGAACTTGGCAAGGAACCATGGGCTGAAGGATGAAGCACGAAGGAGAGAATTGTTATGTTTCTGACTAAGGCAAGAAAAAGGGAAGGCGCACAAGGGAAGCGCGTTGAAGCAGAGTTGTTGGTTTTGGTTCAAGGTTTTGTGTAACTCCTTAACCTTGGTTCAATTGTAACATTCAACAAACAGTGGAAGCTTTTGGCATCACTGAAAATATGTCAAAGCCATAATTTAACGAATCACACTACTCTTTTAGTTTTTCTTCCTTTTGGTATATTTGGCCAGCCAGCACATTAGAATGTGACAAAGTACGTAAAACATATAGGAAAATCCGCGAGAGTATCTGTTCAACTCCTGAATATAACAGACAAAATATACCCACTTTATATATATATATATATATATATATATATATATATTTCCACCAAAAGCTCGGCATCCAGTTGTGTGTATATATATATATATATATAACTAGATGCGGAGGTTTTGGTGGAAATATAATAAAGCAAAGACCATTCAATCTTGTACTAAACTCAAAAAAATGGTTCCTATTTGGTAACGAGCTTCACTGTCTGTTTGAGTCTTGATCTTACTTTGCAGTGAAACCGACGTCTTTGGTATTCATATGAACGGATTGATTGATGGCTGGACTATACGTGGAGACAGCGACTTTTTCTCTCCACTGTTTGTTTTGCTCTCACAGACATCCACGGTCACAGCGAAACTGTTGATGATCTGAGACAACACCTACCTGCTTCCTTGTGGTGTCTAGTTGTTTTACAATACAATGATTAGCCACTATCATCCATAACTCAAATACGGCGGTACCCATTCGTAACGTCGGTGATTTGTACGATTTCGTATTATTTCGGAAGGTAGTCAGTGCAACACCTAACTATTTCCTTGTGTCTGGTTGTTTTGTGATATAAAGTTGGGAACGGGCTTAATGATTAGCCACTATTATCCAGAACACAAATACGACAGTACCCATCCGTAACTTCGGTGATTTGCACCAGTCGTATTATTTCAAAAGGTACTCAGTGCATCCTTGGATGGACAATGTAGAGGAGAATGATGTCTTCAAAAATTTTCACTTATCCATTACCAAAATTCTGTGATTTCGTTTCAAGGATACTGTGTACTTATCTGTCAGTAAAATCTCATTGACAAGTCATTCAATTATCGGTGGTTCAACGGATAAAAGAACAATCAGCAGTGGAGTTTGCATATATGTTCCTTATTTTAACATTTAATTTTCAGAATTAAGATATGGAAAATTATCAAGATTGATTTGTAAATTGTTCTAGATATTTCATTGGAACAGTTTCTCGCAACAGATAACATAATAACTATTTATTATTAAGGTTAATTGTCCTTTAGATTTCTAGAATATTTAGTTAACGATGCTTATGCATGAAATAGATAAAATGCAGAAAATAGAGAACAGAAAAATACAATCACACCATCCACAAATAAAAACAAGATATGACTGGGAAACCCCATACGAGAGAAAGTCATATCTTTTCCTCAAGAGAATAATGGCAGCATAACTTTGCTTTGAATTCCTTGAAAAATGAAGTGTATCCATAGCTTTTTATAGCATTCCTTTGAGTTATTGTTCAACTGGTTTGTAGTGTGTAAAGAGGCTAATTAGGGAATTTCTAGGTCTTTGACCAACCATCTAGTCGAATCTAGTCCAGATTTGAGTGTCAAATCTACTTGGGAGCTGAACCAGAAGTGGGTAGGAGGCCGACCACTCTCATAAATGCATTGTTTTTCAGGTGCGCGACGTTTTGCGATAACAGTCGCGCATCGTGCACATGTGCGTGATTTCTGCGTTCCTGTTCCATGCATGTGGGCGTGCGCCCAGTGCCTTCATAGCGCCCTTCAATTTTTCACTACTTTGTATAGTTTTTTTACCCTTTATGAATGCTTTGGTGTTAATTCAGGTCCATGGATGACTTCATTGCTGTTTGACGATGTTGAATTCTTGTAACCATGTGCAGACAAAATTTCAGTGATAACAGATGCCCCTTGATGGATGAGGTTAGGAGCATACGTATAGCCGAAATCCATCAATGTTTCTTCTACTGAGAATGTTGTTGTAAGAGAGAGCAATAGTGGGATCGTCCAGAGCGATCCGTTGGAGGGAAAAGGAACCAGTAGAACCCAACCTTCCATGAGGTGTGCGAAAAAAGAAAACTATGTACAAATGAGGTGGGCATGCCCCATGCTCATGTCATGTAACTCAAAAAAAGAGGAATGAAGTGTTGGTGTAGACAACTGCAGCGCCCTCGGGGGCAGTCATGATAAAGGCAAAAGACAATTCTGCGGATGAACATACTCTGAATAGTAGGTAGTGATCACGATAATAAGTATGACCGATTATGTGGGCATTGATAGCCCAGCCAAGTTTAAAGGTCTTCGGCAAATGAAAGAACTAACTGCAATAGTCACAAAGTAAGACCCACTGTAACATGAGAAAGTGTTGATGTTGAATGTTATGGGGGTCAACGACAGTAGGGAGCAATTGTGTTTCGCCCTGTGCCATCTGAGATCTCTCATTGGGTGGGTAATGAGATTCAAGATATTGTCGCCCTTCTAGAAAATTGTGCTGATGTCGAAAAAAAAGGGGGACGCGACTCCCGGAAGCAAATGGCTTCGTGAAATCTACTAGGTGAGGTTAGGAAGTGGAGGAGGTACATGGATGAAGTTAAGATGTAGGAAGACTCAAGATTTCCATTGGTTTGAGTATATATATGAGATAAAAAGTGGACACAACTGTTCAACGAGGTCAAGTGTCAGGGGGACGACAAGACCGGGGATAAGTTGTGCTAGAGGTAGGACAAGGTGAACAAATTTAGAGGGCAGAGGTAAGTGGCCTATGGGGTACTTTGAAGATATGGATGATGACGATAAGGGTGGATGATAAGTAGTGCTCCAACTGAGGGTGACATGGGTTGCGATTGGCCAAAAAAAAAGGAAGCAAGTCTCCAAAGGTGATGACAAAAAGGTAATGTAATGACTGGAAATAAAGGTGTTTGTACAATAAATAACGAATAATTGGGAAGAAGTGTACAAATATAGAAACGGGTGCCTCAGTGTGATATGGTTGGCCCAGGTAGGGCATAATTTGCTCGGAGAAATGATGGAGGGTGGGGGCCCCACGGGTGGGTTTTTGTATGAGGTAGTTGAAATGAAGGGAAATTTGCAGATGGGTAAACGGATTGTGGATGAAATGGAGGGTTCATGCCACTGTAGAGGTGCAGCCCGACCATAGAACTGTGGAGAGATAATCTGGGAGTCCATTGGGAAAGTTAGCAAAATGAGGAGAAGGAGTATGTGGCTGATTCACGACATGATGTAAGACTATCGTGACTCCCATCCCTAAAGGGTTTTGGAAAACAACATGAGTGTCAAAAGCGCAAAAGGGTTCTATGAATGGGACAACTCATGTGGGTAAGAGTACTACCGGGTGATAGTACCGAAGATGCAAAAATGGAGGTGTGGGTACTGCAAAGCCGGAAATGGGTTCCTAGAGGCACATGTCAGAGGGTGTGATTGGGAATGTAAGTGAGATTCAGAGGGAATGACTACATGTCAGTGCTGATTATATACTTGAAGGGGTTGTGTCGATGTATGATGACCAAGTACCTACACACATGAAAACCAAATACCCGACGTGAACAATATCTGAAGATAATCGAATATATAAGCATGTATTTGATAAGTGTGAATAGGCGCATGCGTACCTGATCAGGGTATGAAAAATGGTGCCCTGGGGGCTTAGGATGAAAAGAGGCCTAGGGGCTGTCATGATGTAGAAGATGGGATGTTGATCCCATGGCTGAACACGGATCAAGAAATGGATTCTTGGAGCTCCCGGAATGGTGAGTGGAAATTTGGCAAGAAGGCGTATATATAGTTGTAGGGCCCACAATGCCACCTCATTTGTACTTGTTTCTATAGTAATTGGACGAGAAGCATTCAGAGAAGATTGTGAGATTATGGGAGGATGAGGCATCTGATCGAGGACCTGCAAGTGTTAGGTTAGTGGTTTGATCATCCTGCATAGAATTAAGGTTTTATTTTTGGGCAGGGGCTGTACGAAGGGCCGTACAAGGAGTGTTTATGGGTGTGGGCCCCACATGCGCGGGTGATCTGGTAGTAGACACCCATGCGTGCACGCTTGTCCATCGGATAGACACGCATGGAAGTGCCAATAACAGGATAAAGGGCACGCACTATGGGCACGCCTGTTGGTTGAACAGGTGCGCACATGTGCGCGCCTGCCGATTGAACAGGCGCACACATGTGCGCGCCTGTAGCGTGAACAGCTGCGCATGTGTGCACACCTGTGTAGTGAACAGGCGCACACACGTGTGCGCCTATGGGGTGTACAGACACGCATGTGCATGCCTGTGGGTTGAACAAACGCACCGAGGAGGCAAGGTTGACGGGTGTAAAACTTGGTTTTTTGATGTTTGTTGATTGTCCATGTGGCTGACTTAGGATGGTTTTATGTGTTGCAGGTGAGCATTGTGCGCAATGCCTATTGGTTGGCGAGAGAGGAATTGGTCTCAGCTATGAGACACCGTGGCTATTGAGGAGCCAGGTGTATGTGCTACTTTGGTAGCTTGTGGGCTACTGAAGTTTTTTGAGTGCCCATTGATACGGGTGCAGAAGTATCTCCTGCAGTTTCTGATCCGGATGTGGAGTCTGGACCTACACTGATTCATAGTACGGGGAGAGAATATTCCCTTCACTATGGTGGAGGATGTGTATTTTTTGACTGGGCTCCCATTTCGGGGAATGCCCCTACCAGTCGAGCCGGTGCTACTGAGAGATACGCCACTAGCAACGGTGGGTTGGAGATATTGTTTGGAGTTGAACTATATGTCTGGCACAGTTGTGAGCATTGGGGGGATGGATGCCCTAGCGCATCGTTGTATAGCAACGATGATTGTGAGAGTGTATGGTTCACTGGTGATGCAACAGATCAGCGGTGGCTAGCTGATGGTGATGGAGAGAGTGTTGGTTGGTGAGCACTTTGCCCGGGGGCTTGCGCTGCATGCCAGGATGGTAGGGTAGCTGGACCATTGTTGGTCCACAGATACGGGAGAGTTTACCTTTGGGTCCATCCTGGTGGCCTGGTTTCTAGAGAGGGTGTCGATGCTGCGCCCTAGGATTCTATTGTGTCTAGGACGTGAGAGTCGCAGCTGAGGCGGTGGTCGACTGTGTTGCTTTTCCATGGTGGTGGCGAGAGTGGCCACTTCTTTACTGCAGAAGCGACAAAGGTATGGCAGTAGATGCCGCAGGTGATATTGTGGTACCCCTATACCAGGGTTGACTTCCGGGAGGATCCGGACATGGTTCTACCTCCAGGGGAGGTGTTTGACTGCCGAGGTATGTTGATGATGTTGATATGTATGTTTTGGTGTTTTTGAGATAGCATGACATATGTATATGATATAGCTATTAATACTATTTGTTGTTTGTTTGTATTTGCAGATGTGGCACCTCGCAGGCGCAAGGTGGAGTTGCAGAGAGCGTTGGCTCATTAGGAGTCAAAGAGACTACCATGGGGAGAGAGACATCGGCATGAGGACACCACAGTGCGACCAACTGAGCTGGAGAGGGCAGCGAGGAGATGCCAGTTTGATGACCCTGGTGCTGGGCCATCACACGCTCCTCCGACGGCTACCAGAGTGGATTTTGAGGACATACGCCATCGTCTGGAGGCGGTGTTATAGGATGTGGCTGAGGGCATACGGTATCGCATCCAGGATGAGGGTATCCTAGAGTAGTGTGTGGGGATTTCGCCACCATGGTAGGCCGTAGTATGATGAGCAACAGTGGTTGGTGCTGCGATGACTGGACGACTGCCACCAGGGCAGGAGGGGCCGGTAGGGGGCGGGCCACCACCGTCAGAGGGAGGAGCAGGTGGTGGTGGGCCGCCACCGCCTGAGGGAGGGGAAAACGATGGTTCTCTAGAGGCACCATGAGTGGTTCTCTATGTATATATATATATATATATATATATATATATATATATATATTGTATATAGGCTGGTGAGCCCATTTTGTACTGAGGTGCTTTATTGACCTACGGATAGTTGTATTTTTTGTATGTAAACATTTGGATGGAACTGTGGACCTTTTCGATATATACATGAGTATACATTTTTGAGATCTATGTGGTGTTTACATGTGTTTTGTTAATGTATTGATGATGTCTAATCTATATATGTGATGGCAGGTTGTTGATATGTTTATGTATGTGTAGAGGTAGCTTGATGTGATATATGTCAGTCTAACACAATATTAGCTAGGTTATCTGTA
Organism: Picea glauca; assembly: GCA_000966675.3. Classification (NCBI taxonomy): domain Eukaryota; kingdom Viridiplantae; phylum Streptophyta; class Pinopsida; order Pinales; family Pinaceae; genus Picea; species Picea glauca. The sequence goes on from JZKD02S1952605.1 coordinate 56,166, forward strand.
ATTTGATTTAAGTGTCTTGGAATATGTGTAAATGTGATGGAATCAAAATGGAAAGATAAAACTCTAACCTGCAAGTATTTGTAAAAGAGGCAAGGATCACGGATGCGATACACATTGTTGAGTTGGAGTACGACTAGTTGAGAGTCGAGAAAGACGCTAAGATGAAAAATACGATGATGTTGGGCATCGACCAGGAGGCTGATGACGATAGTGTATTCGGCTTGGTTGTTGGTCACTGAACTCAAACAGATGCCACTCGAATGGAGCATTTCATGTGAGGGGGTGTAGAGAGCCCAAGTAGCTGAAGCGAGATTTTGTGTCCAACGACTGGCACCGTCGGCGTAACCGATGTGGTAGGCTGGTGGAGGAAGCATCTGTCAATAGCACAAATGATAGTTTAGACGTGAGGGATGGAAAAAAGATTAAAAATGCTATAAAAGAAATAACTTAAAGTAGAATGACTATGTTTAAGCATAAAATTTCTTTAGATACAACCCGTCGACAGGTTCTTTGAGAGAGAGGCCTTCGGAGGAGGCCAGGATGTATGCGCCTTTGGTGAGGCAATGTTGGATAATGTATGGGCCATGCCAGAGTGACTCGAATTTTCCATGGCCAAAGGTATCATGAGCGATATCGTAAACTAGGATGAGGTCGCCTTCACGAAATGAGAGAAGGGTGACCTGTCGATCAAAGGTAGCCTTGGATCATTTTTTAGCTGCCTCATTGTTCTGTAATGAAGATCGACAATCTTCATCCAGAGACTCTAAGTTCAACAAGCGCTTCTCCATTGGAGCAGTGTCAGGTAATAGCGTAATTGCGGTGCGTAAGGTGGGAATTTCGCACTCAATGGGAAGAGTGGCCTCAACCCCATGGACTAGATGAAATGGTGTGAAACCAGTAGTTGTTTTCACAGCCGTACAGTAATCCCATAGCGTGGAAAATAACATATGATTCCAATTAGTTTTATGTTTATTAACCGTGTGCTATAACATGGTCTTGAGGACCTTGTTAACTGCTTCGACCTGTCCGTTGGACTGAGGGTAATATGGTGAGGTGAACTCGTGAGAGAATCCTAACCGATATGAGAGTTCGATGAAGATCTCATTCTCAAAATGTTTCCCGTGATCAAAAACAAGTTAAAGTGGTACTCCAAAGCGGGATATGATGTGGTTAAAAAAAAAATGTGCTTCAGTGTTAGTGGTGTTATTGAAGGTGGGCATAGCTTCTACCCATTTGGTGAAGTAATTGATGGAGACAACAATGTATTTGTGACCATTGTTGGAGGGGGGATTACAAGTCATGAAGTCGATGCCCCATTTACAAAAAGGGCCGGCAGTGATGACAGGATAAAGAAGAGCGGGGGGAGCTCGGGCTTTATTGGCGTAGATCTAACATTGCTCACATCATTTCATGGTGTGAATGCAATCGTGAAACAAGGTAGGCCAAAAGTAATCAGCTCAGATAATCTTCTGAGTAGTGGATATGCCTGAAACATGCCCCCCACATGCGTTATTGTGGTAGTCATTTAAGACTCTATCGGCCTCGTCAATAGTCAAGCATTGACGAAGAATGGTGTCGACTCCCCACTGGTATAGGATGTCTCCAATGAGGAGGTAGCAGAGGGCCTGATGGTGAATACGATGACGATCATCTCATGAAAGATGGTTACTAAAATTTTGAGTTCGGAGGTAGACGAGGAGGTTTCCATACCAAGGATCATCCAAAGTGATGTAAAAGAGATGTTCGTCGGGAAAGTCGGTATTGACAGGGGTACTGGTGGTGTCAAAGGGGAGGGTCATGACAAGTTCGGTGAGAACAAGGGCCTTCTTACTCTTAGGTGTTGAGAACTCAAGGTCATATTCCTAAAGGATAATGATCCATTGAGAAAATTTGTCGTTAACTTGTCGTTGACTGAGCAAGTACTGCATAGGGTTGGAATCTTCTATGACCTTTGTTGTGCGAAGTAGAATGTAGTGGCGCAGTTTCTGGACTGCGAGGACGACTATAAGAGAAAGTTTCTCTTTGTGTTTATACTTCAAGGGTGGCCCTAAAAGGTTTTTACTAACATAATAAATGACATGCTCACGATTTTCATCACCTATCTAGACGAGAACTCTTGCTACTGATACAACTGATGTTGATACGTAGAGGATATAGTCGTGATTGTAGTCAGGTGCACTAATTAAAGGTGCATTCAAAAGTGTTGTTTTAAGATCATCAAATGACTATTGGGCATGGTCGTTCTAGTGAAATGGGATGTTGTGACATAGTAAGAAAAGGAAACCGTGTGGGCGTATGGCATAGTCTGGGACAAACCATCGTAGAAAGTTAGCTTTGCCTTGTAGGCTCTGAAGTTGACGTAAATTCTGGGGAGGTGGAATTTCGGTGATAGATTGCACTTTGAGGGGGTCCACGGTAATACCGCTTTGGAAAATGATAAAGCCGAGGAGGTGCCCTGCGGTGAGATAGAATATGAACTTGAGAGGATTCAAGCAGATGTTGTACTGACGACACCGTTGAAAGATGATTCGTAAATCATCAAGATGTTGGGTGCATTTCTTGGATCGAGCTGTGAGGTCATCCAAGTAGGCGAGGATGATGTGAGCCAGATCATGAAAGATGTATGTCATAGCCCATTGGAAAACTACGGTGGCATTCTTTAAGCCAAAAGGCATGACACGATATGAAAAATTACCCCAAGGGGTAGTGAATGCAGTTTTATACTGATTGGCGGGATGAATTTGAATTTGATTATAACCAGAGAAACCATCCATAAATGATAGATCCTCGTGGCCTACGCAGTCGTCGATAATTTGATCGATGAAAGGCATTGGAAAGTTGTCTTTGGGACATGCGTGGTTGAGATCGTGAAAGTCTGTGCAAATGTGGATAGTGCCCTATTTTTTGTTAATGGGTACAGGGTTGTAAACCCATGAGGTATAGGCGATGGGGTAAATGAACCCGAGAGTGCGTAATTTGTCAATTTTAGCTTTGATGGCTGCTTCTTTGGATGGGTGTAGCGGTCGTTGTTTTTTACGAACTGGTGTAATGTCGGGCCAGGTGTCGATGCGATGTTCGACGATAGAGGGATTGAGGCTAGGAATTTCCGTGTATGACCAAGCAAAAATATCTCGATATTCCTGGAAGAGGGATTTATAGGCGGTGATTTCCTTGATGATGCCATTTTTTATGGAAATGTCGATTTTAATGGTGGGGGAAATGTTGGCCATGTTGCCTTCTTAAAAAGCATCAGGGGTGGGAATGGGGTTTTTGAACCAGTCGATAGCCCCTGATGGGATAAATTCTTTGGTTTCGATCACATAGATGGGGTGTTAGTTAGGAGGTGCAGGGGCTTCCTATAAAAATAAGAGTGTGTGGTGGTGCAGTGCATCCCAGGGATAGTCTGGGTGGTTTAACTCTTCAAGAATTTCCTCATCGCAGTGGAAGTGACAGGAATACAAGGGGTCATGAGGAGTGATATTGGTGACTGTTGTTGTGTTGTTGCCCCCTGGTGAGGAAGAAACAGGGGGAACAATGCTAGGAGATGGTGAGGGTTCGCTCGACATAAACCAGATATTGAAGTATTGAGGAGTACGCATGGTAGTTGGGTGTAAAATGTCCATAGGAGAGTGAGCAAGAGAGTTGGGGGGATTAGGGGGTGAATCCTCAGATAATTCATATAAGAACCATGGAGGCATTGGAAGGGCCTCAAGTTCGAGAGAAATGACATGAAGATCCTCTAGTGACAAGGAAATGTCAATTATCGACTCTGCAGGCAGTTGAAGCAAGGTCAATTGGCGTTGCATGTATTCAAGGATCATAGGACACAGGTATGTAAAATGATCTAATGAGTCACATAGAGAGCAAGGGCATCTCATATGTTCATTGACTGAAGTGGTGACATAACGGATGTCAGTGATATTTGTTGAGGAGGACGTAGTAGGATTGGGGTTTCTCTAGAAGCTCTGGCATACTGCAGCTAATGTCTACCGAAAGCGTGGCAGGGTTGGGCATTGGTGGGTATAAT
>JZKD02S1952605.1:75247-89188 GCA_000966675.3 Picea glauca
GCTTAAAGGTAGAAAGGTGGGGGGGGGGTCCGGAATCCCATATGCACTGTTGATCCGGGCGAGCGAATCTCTGTCGCTTGGACTCTCTTGTCGCTTACCATGGGTGCATTAGCATTCAAAACATAGGACAATTGGGTTTTTAACCCATTCTTTTTCATTCTAACCCCCCAACAAGAAATATCGCTAACAGTTTGCTGAGCAGGACAACTGGAAGGAAAAAGGTTAGAAAAAGAAATAGAAAAAAACAACTAAGAAATGAAATAACAACTAAATTTATGAGCATAGGGACATAGAGACAAAAAGAACAATGAGACCCATGTCACCAATGATAAGGCTAATATTAGTGAAAGAATACACTGAGAAGCAAGGGGACTATGAGTCCCTTCTTCCTCCAAGGGAGGGCTCTTGGACCCCCACAAGAAAACTCTTCTTACAACAAATAAAAATGAAAAATGGTGAAAGAACTCTTTTGCTAATCCACTCAAGGGGTGAGATGGATTGCCCAGTGAAAATATACTCTTGGAAAGGATGGAATCCTTAAGAGAATAATTGCAGCATAACTTTGCTTTGAATTTCTTGAAAACGAAGTGTATCCATGGCTTTTTATAGCATTCTTTGAGCTATTGTTCAACTGGTTTGTAGTGTGTAAAGAGGCTAATTAGGGCATTTCTAGGTCTTTGACCAGCCATCCAGTCGAATCCAGTCCAGATTTGAGTGTCAAATCAGCTTGGGAGCTGAACCAAAAGTGGGTGGGAGGTCAACCACTCTCATAAATGCATCATTTATTAGGTGTTAGGATTTTTTTGATAACATTCACACATCGTGCACATGTGCGTGATTTCTTCATTCATGTTCCATGCATGTGCGTGTGCGCCCAGTGCCTTCATAGCACCCTTCAATTTTTCACTACTTTGTATAGTTTTTTGACCCTTTATGAATGATTTGGTGTTAATTCAGGTCCAGGGATGACTTCATTACTATTTGATGATGCTGAATTCTTGTAACCATGTGCAAACGAAATTTCAGTGATAATAGTGGTCAACATGATAGGTCAACTTGTGCGAGCAATAAATTTTGCATACGAACTCCAATTGACGAACGATGTGCACCATTGGTAAGGTCTTAGAGTGTAGAACAATTTCAAGGGTGTGGGCACAAATTTCAGACACCAGCACCCCAAAATATCATGTTTAATGCCTCAACATGGCTCCAAAATGTTTTGTACCTCAATTTTCCAAAATGGGACCTGCCACTAAAATGAGCTTGCAAGTTGATTCCTCCAAATTTTTCCACTCTGAAAGCATCAAGATAGATGAAAAATAATATAATGATCCAATCTTAATCATACCTCCCCATTTAGGGAGGCTTTTGGTCCCCAAAAGATTTATTGAATGATGTGAGGAAATTTTTCATCTACCTTTTCCCTGGAGTATCACTTTTCTTTGATTGGATGTTGTCCTTTCAACCGAATCTTCCAAAGGTCATGTTACCCCTATCTTGTAGTTATGGACCACTTCTGCAAAACTGTGTCCTTTTCTAACTCTTTCTAAGCATTTGGTGATAAGTCCTCTATGGAAGGTAGGACCCACTCCTCCTCCTGATCCAACATGGAAGGCTCATAGAGTTTGAGAGTTACCACATTCACTATTGAGTAAATGTGCATGTATGGGAGTAGACTAAGTCTATAGGTGTTGTCTCCCACCTTTTCCAATACCTCAAAAGGACCATACCAAAGAGCCTTGATTTTATTACCATGACTCTATGGCCTTTCCTTATTCAGTTGTAACCATACTCTCTCTCCCACTCTAAATGTTATCTATGTTCTATGTTGGTCATGTATAGCCTTGTACTTTTCTTGTAACTTATTCAGTGTCTCTTGTACTCACAAATGGATCTACCTTATCTTCTCAACATTTTTTTCTTCTTTTAATGCATCTCCTATGAGGTCCTCCCTCACTCCTTCTTGTTTTCCATATACAATATCTAAGGCTAAAGGTGACAAATATCCAAAGTAAGTTTCATAAGGTGACTTACCAGTCAAAGTGTGAACTGCTCTATAATAAGAGTGGTGTATATAGATCAGATTTTCATCCCAGGTCTTCAGATGCTTCTGATTGTAATCCCTCAAAAGATGCACCAAAGTCATGTTGACTACTTCTATTTTCCCATCTGTCTGTGGATGGAATTTTGTATACCTCTTCAACTTAGTGTCCATATTCTCCCAAAATATAGTTGAAAATGCACTGAGAAATATAGTATCCCTATCTAAGATGATGCTCCTTGGTATCCCAAAGTGCACCCAGACATGTTCAAAGAACAAGTTTGTTTCTTATTATCCCTTGATGGTTTTTTTACAAGGCATGAGAATGCACATTTTGTTGAACCTATCAACTACCACAAATAGATAGTCATGTCCCTTCCTAGTTGTTGGAGTTGATATTTTCCAGAGCGGATTCAACCCTTGGTATGCACTAATACCATATTGATCTTTTACCACTCTACTCAACACCTGGAAATTAGCTCAAATAAAATCACTTTATCTACTAAAAGAACAACTGAGTAATCAACTAAACATGCAACGGAAACATAAAAAAAGAAACCAAGTTAAGCTCATAAGAACACCAAGATTTTTGGGTATAAACCCTTGGAAAAAACCTTGGAGGAAAAACCAGTCCAATCATGCTTTTAATAAGGTCAAATTAGGTTGAACATGGGAAATGGTCCACTAAGAGAATTATACGCTACATACAAACTTTGCACCTCCTATGTTGTTGCATGACCTTGTACCAACACGTTTCTTAAGGAATACATGATTCACCTTTTGTTGAATCACATATATACATGATTGTCTACATTGTGAACCGTGTATGTGTATGGAAAGCCCGTAAGACCACTTTTGTATGACGCTTTGATTTCCTCTAGTCTGTGTCCTTTGAAACCCACCTATTTTCATAGAGTTATTAACCCCCAAACTACTGAGCCATCATCTACTAAGATGTCACTTATCCAAATTCAACAAATTTCATCACTTTTCCCTGAGTTTCCAGCCCAATTTCCCCTTGGTCTCTCTTGTCCTTCATTGTGGGTGTGACCAATAGTGTTGGTCGCCCTTTCTAACCTATTGGGGAGTGACCGATCGCTATGTCTATGTGTTTAGGGAGTGACTGGGCCTATAAACTCCCATATTTGGACTTGGTTGTGATGGATGAGACCTTTCACTGATTTTTGGGGTTTAGTCTCGAGAAGGCTTCCATTATGGGCTCGAGGATATTATCCTACTAACCATATGGACTTATCCCTAAATCCCTATAGGAACCAAGCCATTTTCCATGGGAAAGAAAAGAAAAGAACTAGTAAACTTATGCTGCTACTTTGGCTATCGGATTTGGGCAAGGAACTTGGAAAGAGATTGTTGTATCAACTTCTCCAATTGTAAGTTGTAATGTTGTTTTAGTAATTAACAAAAGGTATACTGGATGTTTCCCTCTATTCAATTGTGTACTTGTTTTCATGTATTCATTTGGATAAACTTAATATAATTATTTTTTATAATCTATTAGTATATTTGTCACTGATTTGTATGCATCTACTTTGACATTGGAAAGGATCTTGTTTCATTGTGTTCAGATCGTTGTCTCTTGGGGAAGGAATAATCTTCACACAAGGAATCAACCAGAAGCGTGCATGGACAACCTTCATAAATTAGGTATGTCTCCATCATAAAGAATCCTAGTTATCTTTTGAATATAGATTAGATCTTGAAACTCTCATAGATTACATCTCTATCTGTGTCAGTGTATAGGAAGAACCTAAGGGAGCTCAACTCCTACAGGGCTCAAAATACCTATTACAGATTGGTGACCATACTAGGGAATTCAATTTATGTACTTTTCTTCCTTTTTTATGTGTTCTATTTCTAAGATATTCATCCACTTAAGTTTCCTAATCTATTTGTCATCTTTTTTTGTACTGTTTCCTTAGTTTAGTCAGAGAAACCTCTACCTTGGATCTGATAGATCTCATCCAAATCTATCTTTTTTCCTCTTCTCTATTTCAGTCGCACCTTCTTAGTGTACACAGAGTGACCCAAGACCTTATGGTCACACTTTTCCTTCCTTGGGGGAGCGACCATCCCTGCTCCTAAGCTTACCAGGAGTGACCATACCTTATGGTCACCCTATCCCTCTCTCTGGGGAGCGACCAGGTCACTCTTCCTCCCTTTATGGAGAGAGACCATCTCTTTGAAACCCCTTTTTTGAGATTCATCTTGCAAAAAACTTATCTAGATCCATTTCCACTAGTCTCCTTCAATAGTCTAGACATGTCTCACTGATTTTACTTCAAATTCTTTTGAAATTTATGAAATTTATCTTCTCCTTTTCGCCATCTCATGTGATTGATGGGTACAACCATAATCATCTAGTTTAATCCCTTTAATTAAGTAGAAGGCTATTCACATTTGTTTGAGAATATTGTTTCCCAAATCATTTGGAGAACCCTTCAAACTATTATCTAGACTTGAAAAAAAATTCGTGCTTTAAGTTTACATGTTTGGTTTTTTCTTCAGACTTTTGCATTCATTGCAGAACATTGTTTATTGAACATGAAAGTTGAAGAAGAATTTTTGTTTCAATTTCATAAAGTTTGAAAAAAAAAATTCTAATTTGGAGTACCTTAGAATATGGTTGAAACACTTTGCATTTGGTTAGGAATTTCAGAAATTATGCAATAAATTTTGTTGAAAAATTGTCCTTTTGTCTCATTATCAAGAATAAAAGAGAATAAATATGCATTAGGGTGTTCTCTTATATAAGAATAAGAAAAAAAAACACTATTATCCCTCCCATAAATAGGATTCATTGAAAAGAAAATTGTTGAAATTTCATTATTTTTCACCTATTTGGAGTCGAGTCCTTTCACCTCATGAGTTTCACTTCCATGCACCCCTTTGAGTAAAAAAATCTTTAAAAACAAACACGCATTAATAAAATTTACTAGACTTTTATTTTCTAAGAACACCAACAATAGTCTAGGTTTAGGTTCTTTGGACTAAGACAAGTGAGTAAATTTTCCAACACCACAAAAGAAAACCATAGAACACTAAAGAGCGCTTAAATACAACTTTCGTATAGGAATAGCTAGGAACCCCCTCTCACACAAGGTCTACACACGAGGTCGCGTGTAGCTGGGAATCGAAGATTACCCCTCTGAGGCTTAACCAAATGTAGTGGAACAATAGTATATTGGAGACTCTTCTTGAGAATTGGTTGCTCCATTTGGTCTCAGAACTTCATGAATACCAAATCCGTTCGAGGTCCTCTAGATATTTTTTCGGTCCTCTTGTTCTCAGTCCTCTTGAGAAATTTTAGACTTGATATCCTACCCATACTGTTAGACCCAACTGTCGACTATACCTTCCCAAAGGATGAATATGAGTCGATGAGCTTAGTTTCCATAATATTTAGCAATTTTACATAAGGTGACGGTGAAGGGGATTCTTCGATGTACCTAGATTAGGCATTGGTCAAACTCACTCAGGCTCCTTGGAGGGAAACCAATGAATAGACTATCGAGGAGCTTGCACCAAGGTGTAAGTCTATTAAGCCAGCCACAAACGTAACTAAACCACCCACTTACCCTCACCCCTTCTCACATGTTCCTACGATGTTGGATTTCATCACCAACTAGTGATCTCTTTGTGAGAATCTTTGGTTTGTTTTCTTGATTCCTAGATTTATTAGTGCGTGTTTTTTATTTTCTTTAGTTGGCCTTAGGAGTGTCATTGTAATAATTCAATCCTGGTCGACCAATACCAGCGTAGGTCTCAAAAGATGAAAGGTTTTCCTCCTCTACACTATGAACCATTTCCTCCCAACTCACTCGAACACCATCCTCAAGAGGAGCTCCACGAGGAAAACCTCTTTGAATCTGTAAGTATTGTTACCTCTTTGATTGACCGCCCAAAAGGAAAAAATGTTACAGATTTGTAGCTGCAATCACATAAGGCATACAAGTGCGAAAAGAGTGATGAACACATGATGGAAATGATCAATGATAACGAAGCAAAGCCTAACCTTGATGAAGAAGTGTGGAGGTGCATGGAAACAACCAACTAAAGTTTAAAGAAGATGAGGTCGATCATCTCATGGTGGGATGAATCAGATGAAAGGAGAAAATCTCTCATAGCAGAAAAATGTTTCCAAGTCTCAGTGACAGAATTTCCCAAGGAAATGAAAGCCATATCCACCACCATTGAAGTCATGGAACAACAGATTTTATTTGAGGATGTCAATTCTATCACTTGCGAAGAAGGTTCAAGTCACCATTTCATACGGTATCGCCCAAAGATGAAGCAAACTAAAAAATAGAAAGAATCATGTAGGAAAGAGCCAATGAATGGAACTGAATCTTTGAACTCATAAAGGGTGGAGTCTCACATGAAGAGGGATGCCCAAGATAGAGGTAAATTCATATCCAAGAAGCAGGTCAAATTAATTGATTGAAGAGGTAATTCGATTCATGGTTTCTTGTGCAACCTTAACCATTTCGCAAGAAATTTCCATTGAAGGATCAAGTTGAATGGATGTATGAAATTCAAGAGAAGCTTGCAGCCTTGGAATAAGTAATCGAACCACAACCATAACTGACAAAGACAATGGTGGAAGGGTTAGAGACATTGACCAAGTGTTTGGACGAGTTCAAGACAAGAGACCATGGACATCGATCGCAAGACAAAGAAAGTAGATTTTTTTTTGTGGATTCAACAATTAGTGGAGTGAAGGTGGAAGTCATATTTGACACCATAACAACTCACATTTTTATTAGTGAGAGGACTAATACATTTCTTCATTGTAAGTATGAATGAAGATTTTTTGCGTTCAAGGTAGTCAAATCGACAACGAAGTCAGTGTCAGGGGTGGTTTGTTTAGCACCATTGAGAGTCGGTAGTTGGTTTGGCACTTGGGATGTGATGGTGATTGCTTGGTGTTCTTGGATGAATAAAAAATTCCAAGTGTTCCCATCATGACGAAGAGCAAGATTGGATGGAATTCCAGAAGTATTGTGATTAGCTTGATTAAGGGAGTCCGCGGAGGTGTAGAAAGACCTTGTGACATGGTGCAACAATGAGAGGTGACTCCAGCCATATGTTCTTTGGATGTCATGAACAAAGAGAAAAAAAGTACACAAAGGTTGACAATGTTGGAGAGTTCATTAAATTTTGTCTTGGAGAATATGGGTGTTGTAGAGCATGCATGAATAGAAGCAAGTAAGGGAGGGTGAGCTAAAACATTTTGTTGCAACACTTGCAAGATTCGTTACACAAGAAACACAAACTGAGTCACCACATTGCCAATGTTTTTGTGATGAAGTTGAGGAGGATTGGTTAGATGAATCATTTCCACCACAAAATCTAAGTGTTGAGATAAAGGAGGGCACAAAGGCACTCACTCATCCAAACTTAGAGGATGCGAAGGAAGTGAGCATGGAGGAACGTAACTCCACAACAATCATAAACTATTTCAAATGAGCGATGTGGATTTTTTACTTTGAGCTAGATGCAGAACAACTTGATAAGTTGGGTTTCTCATCGAAGGAAGTCAGATTGGTCCTGATCCAAAATTGATCTTTTAAAGCCTATGGTTAAGTTTATACTTGAGTTGATTTACCATTGAGAAATTGAGACAACAAGAATATTTAATGAAATAATGTTTCAATCATCATAAAGAATGTAGAACATAAAATAATCACTAAGAAAAAAAAACCATAACACCAATATTGTTAGCGGAGTTCGGCAAAGTTGCCTACGTCTATGGGCCTTTGTCTCAGTGGGGGAGGATTTCTTATTAATATTCAATGCTTCAAAAATACATCATAAGTACATCAAATGGATTATAAAATTATTTGGTTGTGTTCTTATTGACCTTAAGAATCCAACACAACTAACGAAACTGAAAAAGGTTGAGTGTAGTTCCCGAAAATGGCCTCCAAAGTTCACTTCCTCAATGTCTTCTTTGCATAAAAATGGCTTAAGATTCAAAAAGTATTCAACATTTTGTTTTTCTAAAATTTCATGGAATATCAAAAACATCTATTATATATATATATATATATATATATATATATATATATATTGAGCTGGGTATCCTATCCCAACTTCCTCCCAAGATCTGGCCTCAAAAAGGGCTCCAGATCCTCAAAAATGGGAAAAATCCATAAAAAAATCTGCATAATAACTTAAAAAAATATATAATATGGTTTAAAAACCCATATTTTGAAAGTATTTGCACACAAACCCCTCTGTCTCTGGGATCCTGGTCACATATATGGCCCATGTGGTCAAGCGTTGGGATAAACAGTTAGGTCACCCCTCAAACTTTGACACATGGTCATGTGGGAGTGACATATGGCCACGCGCTAGTCCATATACGCTCTCGATCCTCTTCTCCTAGTCGACAGATAAGATCCTAAGTCTTATGCACCTTGGTTGGTATCCTAGGCCTGTTAACCAGGCACTACCCCCCAATTTCCGCCAACTATCAACTTAAAACCATAATCCGCCATATGGTATAAAAAGCAACCAACGTGCCCAACTGGTTAGCGCATGGTGGTTAGGTCTTGGCATGCCCGGAGGTCACGGGTTTGAGCCCGACAGAGTGGCCATTTTTTTTTTATTAGGGATTATTGGCCTCATCTGAGGTGCCACATGGCACCTTGTAATTGGGCCACGTGTCACCCTTTGATTCTCCACCGTACACATAGTTAGCGCACAATCAACAACACAGTCACCCTTCCAAATCGCCTGCATAGTCAACAATATATGCCATGCATCATGCCCAAAGCCTTCTACATCACTGTCACCTATCATATGTACCCTACCACATGTCACAAACTCATCCTACCATGTCATCGTATGGATTTCCACGTCACTGTGTGTACAATCCACATGTCGAATCTGTATTATTCCAACTCATCCTTGAAAAAGCCAAATATTCCTGACATGTGTCACCTCCTGGTGATGCCACGTTAGCATGATGACATCATCTACCATGTCATCTGACATACTTTTGACGTCAGAAGTACATCCCCTGACTGTTGACTTTGATTTTTTTTGCATGTTTGGGAAAAAGTTCAGATTTCCATAACTTCGCCATACAGTGTCCATTTTCAAAAAAAAAACATACTGTCAGAATTGGCACGATGAGCCCTATGTGATGGCGTTGATTTTGTGAAATTCCAAGAACTTTGAAATTTTGGCCTTCTTGGATCCATTTTGGATCATTCCTCCCCACTAATACCTTTTGGTCCTCCAAAATAATATTAACCTGACATCAAGTGTGGGATAGGCCTCCTCACTTGTCCTTTGTCTTTAAACTTTGTCCTATGCACTTGTCGCATTATAATCAATTGCATAATAACCATGACAACTGAAATAATATTGTTAGCTATTTGAACTCATTCACATCTTACTGAATCCACTACCATCCATGTAGAAAACATTAGCAGGGATAATATTGGAAATATGACTGAAAATGTACCAATATGTTTGATGGGCTTGCACGACATTAACTTATCTTGAAGCAAAGTATGAATGAACTCCCATCCTACAACCATCTGATGTCATGTTTAAGATCAATTGCTTTACTTGGCACAATTATAGGTGTATTACTTGCATAAGCTTCCTTCTTTAACTTTTCCATTGTTAGAAGAGATTGATTTTCTTTTATATGATGAGCATGCACAACATATTCAATTCCCTTCTTAAACAAGTGATATTGATTTTGTTCCCTGTAGAATATTGCTTTGTGATCATATAAATATGGGCTTCCTAAGACCATTCCACATGTTTCTAGTGGCACCACATAACATATTACTTCATCAACATAATTAGATGTAATTGCAAAATTTATGATACATTTCTTTTTTATGGGCAATTTGTGATCTTTTCTTATCCAATTTAGTGAATAGAGTTTATGATGTAACTTAGTTTTCAATCCCAATTGTTTATCTACTTCCTATGAAATTAAGTTAGATTGAGATCCACTATCTATCATTGTATCGATATTAGTATGTTTCATAATGGCCCTTATATGAAAAAATTTACTTCTTGAATCAAAACCATCACTAATTTTACCTGTCAAACCAACTATTGTGATTTTAGACTCATCACCTGAATATAATCTCAATTATAATGGTCATGTTGTTGTTGCAACTTTTTTCCTCCCTTTCCTCTCTTTGAACCACTTTGGTTTCTTCTTTGGGTGAAATTTCCAGCAATCCTCATCATCATGCCCTTCTTTCTTGAAATGATTGCAAGAGAGCTTCTCTTCCTTCATTGTCTTTGAATTTGATTTCTTCCCATTCCCTTTTCCTTTGCCTTCTTTCTCTGAAGATGATTCCCTTGATACACTAACTCCAATTTTTCTTATTTCAATATATGTTGCTTGGAAAAAAACCTCATCAAAATTATTAGGTCCAAACATAAATAAATTATTACAAATATAAGTAGGAAAACCTCCTATACACTTCATAAGAGTTTTTTGTGTAGTCAATGGAACATCTAACATCAAAGCCATGTTACAAAATTATCTGTATATTCCTGCACTGATTGTCCTTTTATTAACTTAAGACTTTGCCATTCAATTAAATACTTTTCCTTATATCCCAATGGATAGATTTTTTTTCTAAGTGTGGAAATAAAATCATTCCATGTTGGTCACTCTTCTCCTCTTTCCACTCTTGGGCTAACCCTGGTTCAGGTATGAACATGGTTCCAACAAAACCCTCTATAAATATCGACCCTCCTAGGAAACCAGAAGGTAGCACAACACACATAATGTGCTGTGCAGTCTCACTTGAGATAATTCTATGGGTGAATGCAAATCTTGTTGGAGAAATTTCTATTTTCGACACACTAGTTCAGTGGGAGTTAACTAACTAGTTCTATTTAGACTTTCTGTTTTTACCATCACTATTATGCATTCATGCATTCCTAAGGAAAGCTAACTTCTTGATTGATTTTCTTAATTATGGAATGCTTTTTCCTATATATGAGTGTCTTCCACTCATTCATTGTATCATATTGATCATGATCTATGTATAAATCATCAACTCATTGGAGTAGTGTGAATATATTTTCTCATTCTTCCATATTGAATCTCTCTTCTTTTCTTGATAAGCTTTGTTTGTACTTACTTTATATAGATCTCCCGTACGGGTTTCCATAAAACACTAACATGGTATCAGAGCTATGCTGCTTGGAGCAATCCAGACAAGCCAAAGAATAAGGAAAATCAGAGTTTCGACGAGCTAAATTTGTGGTCATAAATTTCAGCAGTTATTCCTCCCAAACTATTACATTTTTGAGGAAACGACTCATACTGAAAGTAAATTGGCCCATTTTGGAAGTGGGTTTTCAATAGTTTGGCGAGATTCTTTACCGTTTCCTCAGAAAGTGAGCTGCACGATAGCATCCTGAAACTGATACGAATCCGTGGTTGTACCTTTCCACATTCATTTCTCCCAAAATATTACGTTTTGGAGGAACCAACCTGTGTGGAAAGTAAATCGACCCATTTTGGAAGTGATTTTTCAACCGTTTGGCAAGATTCCTCACCATTTTCTCAGAAAGTAAGTCACAAGATCATCTCCTGAAACTGATATGAACTCTTAATTTCTTAATTTCTCACTTGCAGATTGAGAGTAATTTTTTAGGGGTTCTTAGAAACAGTGGGAGATAAGGATATGACAACTATTATACAGTCAAACTTGGTGGTAATCCTTACACCATACAATTATTTTGATTGGAAGCCTAAGGCGACATTCCAACTCAAAAGAAAAGAACTGTATAATTTGATGATGGCAACAAAAACAGAACTTACATCAACGATTGAGAAGATGAGATGGGCAAACCATAAGGATGAGGCCACGGGACTACTTCTTGAATTAATATCCACTGATTTATGGTTTCATGTTGCTGGATGCAAGACTCCAAATGAGATCTGGACCACCTTGGAAGGACTCTTTGGAAAGCAGGATGAGATGTGAGGTCATATGCTTGAGGTAGTGTTGAATACCTTAGACCCTAAAAGTTTTGATAATATACAGGCTTTTTTTACTAAATTTAAATCTTTTCTATTGAGCTTGGGTGAATGTGGTATTGACAAGTCTACACAAGAGAAACAACTTATTCTAAGAATCTTAGCGAAGCTAGGACCATAATACAATGTATATGTTTCCAATTTCCATTATGGCAGATGTCTTTTTGGAACAAATTGGAAAATGCCTACGTTGGCTTAGTTCACTGAGTCTCTTACACAAGAGCAGACAAAAATCATACAAATGGGCCTCATGAAAGATACCAAAGCACATTCAATCACCATGCATGATGGAAAAGGGTCATTGCTATCGGATGAATCGGTAGGTGCGGACACTAACAGATCTCTCTAAATCCACCTGGATCTAGAACAAAATAGGACAGGACATGACTCTTTCCCTAAGTTATGACCATTGAATTATCTAGTAGGGAGGAACAAGTGACATACCTTTGCATCGCTTCCTAGGGTCTCTATTTCTCTTGCTTCACTTCAGTGCTTTTTTGAGGTCAAGACCAGGACAACAAAAACCAACCAAAGTGAAGATAGCAAAATATATTCAATCGTCAACTTATGTGTATGATCAAGGAATTACAAAATAAAGTAAGAATGACTTTATGGAAAAAGGACATGTCATTGTATCATATTAATCGAAAGTGGAAGATACAACCTGATCGCCTTGATGTCTCAAGCTTCCTTTCGGTGGATCTTGGCTCCAACACACACACTTGCTCGATCCTTGTATGAAGAAGATCCAATTCCTCTTGATAGACTTTCTAGAGTCTCCAAGCTCCGGTTCAAGCTAAGCTCTTCACATAATTCTTTCAAAAATTCTCCAATTAATCTTGCTTAACCTTTTCCACGAGAATCCCATCAATATATAGGAGAGAATGAGATGGTTACTTGGATAAGAATGATCCCACAATATCAGGGAAACCAGTAAAGAGATAACCATTCGAATGCCAACCCATTATCTAGAAGATTCCCTTCTAGAAACATCGAGACTTCATCTTTTTCCAAGATTGAGAACAAGTTTGCACCCTAGCTATGTAGCACAGTGCGAGAAGTTCGCACCCTAGATGAAGGCAGCCTACAAGAATGGGTCATTCTCGCACCCTAGAATATAAGAAGCCTGCGAACTCTCTTCAAAAATATGTTTTCTGGGAAGAGATGAAGGTCACTTTTCTCAGGAGAAAGTTCTTATTAGGAGCTTGAGTACACCATCATCAATACAACATCAAGATGACCAATATCATGGGTAACAGTCATCCAAACATAACATGAAGGAGGGATATTCCAAACCCTTTAATGATTCTTTAGGCTCTGAAGACTCTTCAAATTCCAGGAAGAAGAAGGGAAAGTGGTGCACTTACTGCAATAAATTGAATCATGAAGAATCCATATGCATGAAGAAACAGATTGATCTTATGGCACATGCACTTCAATAGAAAAACCATGGAAACTTCATTCCAAAGAGAGTCAAGAAGCAGAAGGAAGAAGATCCTTCTCCTAAGAAAGGTAATCATCATGCTCTTGTTGCAATTAATTCCTCGTCTGATTCATGGATTATAGATTCTAGTGCATCCCATCATATGGCAGTGAAAGAGGAAGTTTTCTCTTCCTTGAGACCATGCTCAATACCACCTATGTTGGTTGTGGAGCCTGATTATCTTCCTGATTCAGAGGTCCTTGGTTTCAGTCGTGTTTATACCCCATGAAGTATTTACACCCCAGAAGTATGTACACTCTTCCACGTGGGGGAGTGCAGAGGGGGGGTACCCCCTCTGCGAGGTCTAGGGGCGAAGCCCCCGAAGCAAAAATTGCCTTGTAAAAGTATATTGTAATTTCA
>JZKD02S1952605.1:102925-122372 GCA_000966675.3 Picea glauca
TAATAGAAGCTTCCGCTTCTAGAAGGATCTTCCTCTAGATGCTTCTTTTTAGTATAAATAGGAGTCAAGGGTATGAGAACCCTAGCTTGGATATTATTGTAATAGAGCGCTACTCAACTGGAGGTTGCCCCCTCGGAGAGGCCTATGAACATTTCTATCTGATTCAAGTGCTATTTCTGTTGCTATTTCGTATATCATTTCTGTGTATTGTGAAGATTATCCTGGACATTTTACTGTTATTCTGTCATTTCTAGCATTTCGTTTCTATTTTGCATATTTTATATATATGGTATCTTGCAGTCCCACTGTTGGACCTGCTTGTCTTCCTCCAACACTGTCTAAAGTTGTGTTGCTATGTCAAAAATCTTGCTGCTGCATTGACTTGTTTTTCCATCTCATCGATTTGGCTTGCGACTTCCTATTTCCTCTGCTCCTTCACTTCTAGGGGAGTCATGGGGTTAAGTTTTTATTTTAATTCCTTGATCTCATATTAGTATTGATCGATTTTTTGTACAATAAGGTCAATCTTATCCATTTTACTTTTCTTTTCTGCTTGTGCACTGTTTGGGATTCATTATATATTGTTGTTAATCCTTGCTCTATCCTATCTGTGTGTTCCTTCTCTTCTTCCTTTTTCATAGTCAGCTGGTCGCATGTGATCTGGAGAATCTTTGTGAATCCTCTTCCCATGTCTAGGTTTCTAGCATCTACGTGGGCCCTAGCTTGTACTTATTTCATGTCATTGTCTTGTACTTTGTATAAAGCCTTCATTGGAATGTGAGCCATCACCATCTCAAGTTGTTCTACTTCTTCCAGGGGTTTCTGTGTTGTCTCTTGATTGAATCTTATCATTTGACGCGTTATGTTGAATTTTTCTCTACCTTGGACAACAAACTGCATAGTCTCTTCACCCTTTTTCTATGCAGATGGTCTCTGTGTCTTCTCCTATGGTTGGGTAGTGGCCTATGATTTCACCCGGATTTGTAGTTGTTGAATTGTGTTGTGTACTTATAGGAGCTTATCCATAATCTCCTCCCTTTGTGACACTGTAGTCCTGACCACTTCCTCACTCCTATCTTGGATCTTATTTGTGATGAGCTCTGCATAATCCCATGTGGGGGTGATGTGGGGGTTCCTCTGTCTTGTACTTCCTATTCTTACTCGCATATTTTCCCTGCATGGGATTTCTTGTCATCCGTGAGGGTTTTGCCTCTATTGTTGTTCCTTGGTTTGTTTCCTTTGGAGCATGTGTTGTCTCCTTTTGCCCAGTTTGTGGCCGACTTCCTGTTCTTGTTGTTGTCATTGTTCTCCTCGGCCTTTTCGGTACTACAATACTACCACTTGGTAGGTTTTTCACTATGGTTGTCCTGGTGTTGTCAGTTGGATTACCTATTCGGGTTGACGAGCCTACTTTGATCGTCTCTTTGGTCTTATAGGACTGTGTCATGCCTATCCTCATGGCTATTTTTTCTATTGGTAGTTGCCACTACGTAGGCCAATCCTTGATAATCCACTCCACTTGATCCCATGTAATGAAATACAACATCTTTAGCCATTCCTTCTTAGGATCCTTTGAGGCTTGGATCCATATGTGATGTCGGGATGCCTTGAATCTATCTATCCCCTCTATCTCTTGTGCCATAAATTTTTAGTGCACTGCTGTATTTCTTTTAACAACATGGAAAACAAAGTATTTCTTTCTTGTTGCGTATTGTTATCTTTTTCTTGCCATAGAGAGTCATACCAGGCCGTGTATCATTTTCCCACTCTATCTAAGAATGTAGAGAACTTGATCTCCTGCCACCCTACTAGAGCTATCAATATTATCAGCCAGGAGTAATGGAATTCGGTTCCATTGTCTTGTGTGTCGCAAAATTCAAGTAAGAATTGGTTCAGCAGGTATGACGCCCAATTGAACATCATCCCCTTGGCACATTGCACTGCTACTACGATTACACCTTCTGGTTCTTCCTCTTCATATAATTTTCTTAGCATATTCCATGCTATTATATTACTATTGAAGCTTGTTGCATTGTCATTGATCTCTTTGATGATGAGGCCTCTATTTCCCCTGGTCATGTTGAACTGCACCTTCACTTGTTCTGCTAGTTCTTTCTCACGCACATTGTTTTCTAAAAAGTATTCGAAAAATAGAACCATTTGTTGGTCATGCTTATCCTCTTTCCACTCTTGGGCTGACCCAGGTTCAGGTCTGAACAAGGTTCCAACAATACCCTCTAAAACTATCAGCCCTCCTAGGAAACCAGAAGGCATCACAACACATAGAATGTACTACGCAGTGTCACCCGAGATAGTTCTACAGGTGAATGCAAAGCTCAAGTTCTTGCAGTTTAGGAAAGAGTTGGGATATGGAATTGAATTTCCTCTTCTTAGGCCTTTATCTGGTTGTTCCTTTTATTATTCTTAAGATTCATTTACATGCTAAGTCTATGCATGCATTCTAAAAGATCTAACATATGAAAGATATAAATGAATCATTCATCCATCCATTCATCATATAACTAATGACAGAAGGTAAATATACAATAATCACAACACATAACACATGTTTTACCGTGTTTCACCCCCTCCTAGGCTATGTCCAAAAAGATCTAGCCTCTTAGGCTCTTTTATTATGTTGCTGCAAAATATGGCACCACACACACTATAATTCTGATCATACAATCATGAATGAGGTTCTGCAACCTCTGTCACATGTACTATATCACAAAGCTCCCCATCCTATGATCTAACCCTCAAGATATACCTACTTGACTCTCCTTCAGCTCAACATCTTACAAAAGTATCTCATATCTTACTGCAGCTCTCCTAACCGAACATAGAAAAACTCAGGAATGTATACCTCGTCCTCCTAGGTACTTATTTATACAAATTTACATCTTATCAGTTGTTGCAATCTCTTACAAAAACCCTAACCCTAGCATGGTTAGGTTTTCATGCATGTGTGTCTTGCATGCTTTCCTCCTTTGCATGCATCTTTTCCTCGCACATTCTGCTTTTCCTTCCAGCTGTATTTTTCCAAATTAATCTTTACTTTCCAAAAATGGACTTTTCCTCAAAATTGGCCTGCGCCCAAATGCCATGATGGAAAAATATTACCAACTTCCCGAGTTCCATGTTGCATCTTACTTTTCCACCAGATGAAAACTTTTCCTTCAAGATGAAGTGATGCCAATCTGATTTTGGTTGCCTCATCTTTGATTTGTTGCACATTACAATATGCCTTCATCTGTCTAACTCAGTGATCAAGTTTCTCAGCATTAACTTTTCCATCATCATAGGAAAAAAAAAATTCACATCAAGTTTAAGTAATGGCATATCAGGCTTATGTTTATGAGAAATTTTTCTTGAAGAAGTAGAATTCGAACTTGTACTTGAAGAAGAAGAATATGATGGAGATTGAGGAGGTGAAGGAGGATATTTTGGAAGGTCCTCTCGTTCTTCACTTTTGAATTTCTTTTAAGATTCCCCTTGAACTGTTCTCTTTAGTTCCAAGTAATCATCATACAACACTTTTCCCATCGCCAACATGGAAAAGAAATGTTTTTGAAACTCTCTTTCATTTTGATAAAGGCCTTCTTCCGATTTCATGTTCTCACTTTGAGATGTCCTATTTCTTTATCCAATCTCAGGATATCCTTCTACAATATCTCCTTCACCATGAATTATCTTTTCCCTGGTAATCATGCAAACTCAAACAACCAAATGTCAACCTGCTTTGATACCACTTGATCCAAAATTGATCTTTTAAAGACTATGGTTAAGTTTATGCATGAGTTGATTTACCATTGATAAATTGAAGAGAAGAAGAATATTTAACGAAATAATGTTGCATCCATCATAAATAATGGAGAAAAAAAAAAAGCACTAACAACAACAAACCATAACGCCAAGATTTTTAATGGAGTTTGGCAAAGTTACCTACATCTTCAGGCCTTTGTCTTAGTGGGGGAGGCTTTCTTATTAATATTAAATTCTTCAAAAATACATCATAAGTAAATCAAATGGATTAAAAAATGGTATGTTTTTTTTCTTATCGACCTTAAGAATCCAACACAACCAACGACAATGGAAAAGGATAAGCGTATCTCCCAGAAATGGTCTCCAAAGTTCGTTTCCCCAATGGCTTCCCTGCATAAAAAATGGCTTAAGATTGAAAACATCTTCAACATTCTATTGTTATGAACTTTCATGGACTGTCAAAAAACTCTGGTTTATATATACTTTGATTTGGGGATCCTATCCCAACTTCCTCCCAATATCTGGCCTTAAAAAGGTCTCCAGATCCTCAAAAATGGGCAAAATCCACAAAAACATCAACATAATAACTTAAAAAAACATATAATATGGTTTAAAAACCCATATTTGGAAAGTATTTGGGTGTACGACCCTCTTTCTCTGGGATCCAAGTCACATAGATGGTCCATGTGGTCGAGTGTTGGGCTAAACAGTTATGCCACCCCTCAAACTATGGAACCTAGTCATGTGGGAATTACATATGGCCACACTCTAGTCCATATATGCCTCGAGTCCTATTATCCTCGTCGAAGGATATTCTCTTGAGTCTTATATACCTTGGTTGATGGCCTAGGAATCCTGACCGGGTGCAACCCCTAATTTCCTCCAACTTAAAACCATAATATGCCATATGGTATAACAAGAAACAAACATGCCTGACTAGTTAACGCATGGTGGTTAGGTATTGGCATTCCCAGAGGTCACATGTTCGATCCCGATGGAGTGCCAAACAAATTTTTAACCATCCCTTATTGACCTCATCTAGGGTGCCATGTGGTTCCTTGTGATTGGGCCATGTGTCACCCTTTGATTCGCCATAGTACACACAGTTAGTGCACAACCAACAACACAGTCACCCTGCCAACTCGCGTGCATAGTCAACATCGTATGCCACATGTCATGCCCAAATCCTACCATGTCATTGCCACATGTTCTCTGTACCCTACCACATGTCATGACCTTATCCTTCCACATCATCGTACGGAATTCCACATCAACATTTGTACGGTCCATGTGTTGAATCCATACCGTGCCAACTCAGCCTTGAAAACACCAAATCCGCCTGACACATGTGACCTCTTGATGCTGCCACGTCATCATGATGACATCATCATGAGGTCATGTTGATGTCATCTTCCATTTCATGTGGATGTACTATTGACGTCAACAGTTTAGCCTCTGACTGTTGACTTTGGCTTTTTTTGTTTGTTTGGAAAAAATTTCAGATCGCCATAACTTTACCATATGGTGTCCATTTTTGGAAAAAAACATACTGTCTGAATCGACATGATGAGACCTATGCGATGGTGTTGGTTTCATCCAATTCTGAGAGCTTTGAAATTTTTGCCTTCCTAGATCCATTTTGGATCATGTCCTAAGGTCCTTTCGCACAAGACACAGATCAGATACATCGTTCTTCTGAAGCCTTGGTGGTGGCCTCCAAGAAAACTTAGTCTGTTGATATTGGAAGGTGGATGCGCTACCCAGGAAGTAGGCAGTGTCACCATGGTGTCTTGGTGGAAAAGGTGTCGTAGCAGAAATAAAGGCAACGATTGTTCGGTTGCGAAAGACAACAGTTGAGTAAATTGATAGCAGTTGTGAAGATGAGTTAAAGACTTAGAGAACTTTGGGAAAGGGTGATGAACTTTGTCTTGATCTCAAGGATTGGAATGAGAGACACGAGTTGTGGACATAAAAAAATTGAGAACATGAGGAAGTACATACTCACAGAATGGATGTGATGGTCATACTGATCACCCAACTAGTCTGAGATGTGGGAGCTAGCTATGTGTGGAAGCATGAACTTGGGTTGGATTATGGAAACAATGAAGGTCATATGGGGTTCAACACTTGGGAGAATTTGACAGTCATTTCAATATGTAGTAGTGACATGCAACATTGAGGACAACGTTGATGCTTTTCCCAGATCAATGTGGACATGACGTGTAGTTTTGGATGGTAGGTTGATGCGTAGATGAATGCTAGTGGTGATTACAACAAAATAAGAATTTTGGGCATTGTCGAGACGAAAAGGAATTTGAGTGGGGGAGGGTGTAATGACCCACAACTTTCACTGAGCATGCACACTCCTTCCACAAGTCAAGACAACAATTTCGGCAAGCTAGAGGGTGCCCAACACCTTTATAGGCGAGTTGGATCTTCGAGCATTGTCGTGCCAAAGACAAGTTTCCATCACTTGACGTGCGATGGAGGGTGATGACTGAAGTGGCGAGTTGGGTGGGTGTCCCATGGTGACCATGGGAACCCTCACTAAAAATGGAAGAGTTGGATTATGGGCACTCCGTAGCATGAGTTCACAACCAATCAAAAGTTGAACAAAAGGTTGTGGAGGCTCCACACTTTGAGTGTCCGAGCATGCACCAAGGGGAGTTGGCTAAATGAAAAATAGAGAAAACATTTGAATGACCCAGATGATTTTGGTGGAAATATAATAAAGCAAAGACCATTCAATCTTGTACTAAAAAAAAAAAAAAATGGTTCCTATTTGGTAACGAGCTTCACTGGCTCTTTGAGTCTAGCCCTTTACTTTGCAGTGAACCCATTGATGATGTAATAAAACACCTACCTACTTCTGTTTGGTGTCTATTTGTTTTGAAATATAATGTTTGGAATCGGCTTAATGATTATCCATTATAATCCATAACTAAAATATGGCGGTACCCATTTGTGACATCGGTGATTTGTACGATTTTGTATTATTTCATAAGGTAATTGATGCAACACCTACATGCTTCCCTATGTCTGGTTGTTTTCTAATATAAAGTTGGGAATGAGCTTAATGATTAGCCACTATCATCCACAACTCAAATATGACAATACCAATCCATAACTTCAGTAATTTGTATGATTAGATATTAGACTTCTTACAATTCAATTAACCATGGAGATTTAAATATGCAATGATTATAATAAATAAATAATATGTAATATCAACATTGTAATAAATTTCAACTTAGATTTTAATGTGTAAACCTTATTAAAATAAAATCAATAATGACTTTTAATTATTAATTTTGAATGTGTAATTTTCAATTCATAGCCATGCTTATGGACAAAATAAAATAAAAAATTAAAACACATGTTAGGAATTAAGTACCAAATATAGAAGGCTTTGCCTCATCCTTCTAAATGTTGAGAATTCTTACATTTTCCAAGGCTATAAAATGAGATTATAGTGTTAATTACTCTCATGTATATTCTCCATCTCCATATGAGTTATGAGTCTTAATTGTTCTTGATATATTTCCCTTATTTTAACATATAATTTTCAGAATTAAGATATGGAAAATTATCAAGATTGATTTGTAAATTAATTCGATAATAATTAAAATATTTATTATTAAGGTTATTTTTCCTTTAGATTTCTAGAATATTTAGTTACTAGTTTTTTCTACTTATGCATGAAATAGATAAAATGTGGAAAATAGAGAACAATAAAATACAGTCACACCATCCACAAATAAACAAAAGATATGACCTGAGAAACCCCAATACGAGAGAAAACCCAACTAGATGGTGATGTTGCTTTTCTCTCTTTTCTCTATTATAGAAATGATGGAAGTACAAATAATGAGGCACTCTATGTGGATTTTACTTTGACCTATGGGCTATATGGCTACTACCAAATATCTCCTCCTCTATTATGCTCACAGAATACCACTCTCAATGTTTCGCTCAGTTATGGAGCAAGATGCAATGCAAAATAATGGAACCCCTTCTCCTCCAAGTGGTCTGTGTTAGGGACCTAACCTCCCTAACCCCTCACGTGGGTAGAATAATATAATTCCATGTAATAAAGGCCAATATTAACAAGGCCTAGCAATAAGGAAGAATACGTCAAATGTAAGAATACCTAATAGAACCTTCTACTTCTATAAGGATATTCCTCTAGATTGTTCTTTTGGATAGATAGATTTAATATAAATAGGAGTAAGTGGTATGCGAAATCTTGTCTTGGACATTATTGTAATAGAGCTATGCTCTACTAGAGGTTTTCCCCTCGAAGAGGTAAGTGAACATTTCTATCATTAATCAAGGTGCTCTTTCTGGTATTATTCTGGTATTGTTCTGGTTATAGTATTGTTTCTCTACCATTTCTATGCTAAAATATTTATGTTCTTCATACTATTTTATATATGGAATACTACATTCTGGTATTTAACATAACTTGATAGCCATATAGGGGTAGGTTTTTAACTTCCTCGACCCTCAATTGTGATAGTGTTTTGGACTTGATAGAATATTCACATACATGGCTAGCCCAATATGCATGAGTAATGGGGGATGACATGGAATCTTGTCGTACCATGGTGGTCAACATTATAGGTAAACTTCTGGTAGACATAACATTTGCATACGAACTCCAATTGATGAACAATTTTAACCATTAGAAAGGTCTTAGAGTGTTGAAAACTGACAAGAGTGTGGACACCAATTTTAGACACCAAAACCATAAAATATGTTTTGAATGCCTCAACATGGCTCCAAAAGGTTTTTCTCCCCAATTTTCCAAAATGGGACTTGCCACTAAAATGACCTTGCAAGTTGATTCCTCCAATTGTTTCCACTCTGAAAGAATCGAGATAGATGAAAAATAATATAATGATCCAATTTGAATCATACCTCACAATTTAGGGATGGTTTTGGTCCCCAAAATATTTATTGAATGAGGTGAGGAAATATTTCCTCTACCTTTTCTGTGGAGTATCACTTTTCATTAATTGGAAGTTGTCCTTTCAAACCAATCTTCCAAAGGCGACATTGCCCCTATCTTGCAGTTCTAGACCACTTTTGCAAATCTGTGTCCTCTTCTAACTCTACCTGAGCATATGGTGTTAAGTCCTCTATGGAAGGTAGGACCTTCTCCTCCTCCTGATCCAACATGGAAGGCTCATAGATTTTGAGATTTACCACATTCACTACTGATTAAATGTGCATGTATGGGGGTAGACTAAGTCTACAGGAATTATCTCCCACCTTTTACAATACCTCAAAAGGACCATACCACAGAGCCTTGATTTTATTACCAAGACCCTATATCCTTTCCTTATTCATATATAACCATACTATATCTCTCGATATAAATATTATTTCTATTCTATGTTGGCTATGTTTAGCCTTGTACTTTTCCTATAACTTCTTCAGTGCCTCTTGTACTTGCAAATGGATCTACCTGATCTTCTGAACATTTTTTTTTTCTTTTAATGCATCTCTTGTGAGGTCCTCCCTCACTCCTTCTCTTTTTCCATATACAATATCTAAGTCTGAAGGAGACAAATATCCAAAGTAAGTTTTGAAATGTGACTTACCAGTCAAAGTGTGAACTTCTCTATTATAAGAGTGTTGTATATAGATCATATTTTCATACTAGGTCTTCAAATGATTCTTATTGTAACCCCTCAAAATCTGCACCAAATTCATGTTGACTACTTTTGTTTTCCCATCTGTCTGTGGATGGAATGTTGTAGACCTATTCAACTTAGTTTCCATATTATCCCACAATATAGTCGAAAATGCACTGAGAAATCTAGTATCCCTATCTGAGATGATGCTCCTTGGTATCCCAAAGTGCACCAAGACATTTTCAAAGAATATGTTTATTGCCTCCTATCCCTTGATGGTCTCTTTACAAGGCATGTGAATGCACATTTTGTTGAACCTATCGACTACCACAAATAAATAGTCATGTCACTTCCTAGTTGTTGGTGTTGAAATTTTCCAGAGCATATTCAACCCTTCATATGTGCTAATACCATGCTGATATTTTACCACTCTAATCAACACTCAACAATTAACTAAAAACACAGCTGAGTAATCAACTAAACATGCAGTGGAAACATAAACAAGGAAACTAAATCAAACACATAAGAACACCAATATTTTTGGGTATAAACCCTTGGGAAAAAAAATGGAGGGAAAACTAGTCCAATGCTTCTTTTATTAAGGTCAAATTAGGGCTCCCATAATAGGGAAAATGGCCCACTAAGAGAATTACACACAACAAACAAAATTGGCACCTCCTATGTTGTTGTACGACCATGTACCAACATGTTTCTCGAGGAATACATGATTCTCCTTCTATCGAATCACACATATATGTGATTGTCTACATTGTGAACCACATATGTATACGAAAAGCCCGTAAGACCACTTTTGTATGATTCTTTTCTTCCTCTGGTATATGTCCTTTGAAACCCACCTATGGTTTCCATTTCTCACTCTCCTTGACTTTTATGACCTCTATATGGAATTCGTTCTCCACATATCCAAGATATTGAATCACGGTCTTTTGTGATCCAACCCTCTTATCAACACTTGGATGAAATATCTTCACTCAACCTATCAGATCTCCTCAGTCTAGTGTAAGAAAAAATCATTCTTTTATCCTACACTCCTCACATAAGAAAAAGTCCTTGTTTTCTCCTACACTCCTCACACTAGAAAATTTGTTCTTTTTTATCCTCGACCTTGGTCTCTCACCAAAGTGACTTCCTCTCAAATTCTTGAATGTGTCTACTCCCTCAACACTAGTCTATCACAAGTGTATCTCACACAAGTGTCTTCGAGTGTCTTCCTCCTTCACCCCAACCTTGCTTGTATAATCATGAGTTATGATCTACTTCTAATGTCCAAAGTGATATATGGTTGAGATTAATTCTCACACCCACTTAATATTTATATTACATGTTTCATGTTAAGCATGTTCTCTAAATAACTCAATTCTCTAATAAATACAATTTTAGTTTAATTAATTCCTTTTAACTAATGTAAACTTAGGAATAGAATATTCTTTGACGACTTCCACATGATAGACACATGCCAATGTAGAAGTACCTTTCCAATTCTACTACTAACATCAACACTCCCTCTTAGGGAGGAAGTTACTTCTCCCACCTACAGTTGGCTCAATATTCACTATCAGATACACTACCATGCCTACTCTTCAATATACCTAATTTCCTGCTCCCTTTGGCACAAAATATATCCCTTCCATGATGTTCTGACCTATCTCCAAAGACTCACTGGCTCTAAACATGATCCTATAAGTCTCTTGCTCCTGAGCATCCTACATGGCCATCTCTTACCATGACTCCTAATTGAAAAACTTAGAAGTTTTCTCCTTCCAACCTGAACTTGAAGGTTGACTCCCTATGAGACACTCAGTCATTGGAGCTACCTAATCCATGTTCCCTACCACTAACATCTGTCCATCATCCAAGATCCCCTTGGATCCCTTTATAGGCTCTCATACTGGGATAATGGTTTTCTTGAGGAGTACAAATAAAAAAATAGCCAAGCTCTACAAACCTCAAGATTAGTCCTTTGATCTTACTGGTTGAATTTTATCTCCCTTGTTTCCCATTTTCTCCTTTCCTCAAACCATACCCCTTCACACTTGAATAAAATACTTTCTCGATTCACTCAATGAGATATTACTCACTCATTTTGTGTGTGTCTTGTGTCCACTAAGAAATAGCCAAGACCTGCAACTGAGCACCTATGTTGTTGTTGTATGATCATGTACCTGAAAATCCTCTTCTTCCTAGATATTTCCTTACTACCATATCTATCTACTTCTCATGGAATTATTCTGGCTCCTCCTACAACTTCCCTTCTCCTTTGGATTGGTTTGTTCTCTAGGTGAAACTCCTTATTCACCCCTTTTTGAGATCTTCTTGAGAAAAATTCCTTCATCGCTCTATCTGTCAGTCACTAAATCCAATAAGTATGATCTCTGGATAAACATCCTTATTCACCCATTTGAGATCCCTTTGAGTCACTATCCTTTGTGGCTCAAGAACTTGAGAAAAAGTCAATATATGCTCCTAAGTAGTTGACACAAGAACATGAGAAAAAGTTATTCTCTTCTCCTATGTGCTCCCATGTGGCTCATATATATAGATGGAAGTCCTTCTCCACCTATCTAATATATCCTTGGTGATTTCCCAACCTCATATCATTTCTCAGCAAACCACCCTTTTTAAATTTCCTCTGTACTATTGTTTCCTAATAATTTGTCCTTCAATTTATGCATGTTGGTTTATAGATATTCTAAGGTATATTGTGGATCTATTCTTAGTCCTTAAAGAACCCATGCAAACACTTGTGATCCAATATATCTTCTCCTATAACCCTATACTTGAACTTGATATCTTCCCTAGTCACTCACATCTCATAGATCTATCGTGTGCACCTAGTTTCCTCTTAGAGAAACCTTGCTCCAATACCATGTTGAGATTTTATAGAGAGGATTCAAAGCTTGGTATACATTAATACCATGTTTATTTTTTACCACTCTACTCAACACCCAACATTCATCTCAAATAAAATCACTTTATGTAATAAAAGAAAACCTGAGTAATAAACTAAACATGCAATGGAAACATAAACATGGAAATCAAATGAAGCACATAAGAACACCAAGATTTTTGGGTATAAACCCTTGGAAAAAAACCCTAAGGGAAAACCATCCCAATGATTCTTTTATTAAGGTCAAATCAGGGCTCTCGTAATAGGGAAAATGGACCACTGAGAGAATTACACACTACAAAAAAACTTGACACCTCCTATGTTGTTGTACAAACCTATACCAACATGTTTCCTGAGGAATACATGATTCGACTTCTACTAAATTGTGTATATAAATGATTTTATACACTTTGAACCATGTATATGTATGGAAATCCCATACAACCACTTTTGTATGGTGCTATTCTTTCCTTTGTTCTCTATCCTTTGAAACCCACCTACGATTTCCCTTTTTCACTCTCCTTCTTGACTTGTATGACCTCTAGATGGAATTTCTTCTCCACCTATCCAAGATATTGAATCATGGTCCTTTGTGATCCAATCATCTGATCAACACTTGGATGAAATATCTTCACCCAACCTGTGAGATCTCCTCACTCTAGTGAAATAAAAAGTCCTTATTTTCTCCTACACTCCTCACACAAGCAAAAGTATTTATTTACTCCTACACTCCTCACACTAATAAAAGTCTTTCTTTGTTATTCTCAATCGTGGTCTCTCACCAAAGTGAATTCCTCTCAAATTCCCTACTGTGTTGACTCCCTCAACACAAATCTCTCAAAAGTGTATTACATAGAAGTGTCTTCGAGTGTCTTCCTCCTTCACCCTAGCCTTGCTTTTATAATCATGATTTACAATCTATTTATAATCTCCAAAGTGATCTATGGTTGAAATTAATTCTCACACCCACTTAAGATTTAGATTACATGATGCATGCTAAGCATGTCCTTTAAATAACTCAATTCACTAATAAATACAATTTTGCTTTAATTAATTCCTTTTAACTATAGTAAACTCAAGAAAAGAGTATTATTTGATGAATTCCACATGCTAGATGCATGCCAATGTGAAAGTACATGTGTCATGTGATCTAATTCTACTACTAACATCAAAAATTGGTAAACCTCCCACAAAATCCATGGAAATGCTTTCCCAATCTTGAGTGGGTATAGGTGAGGGATGGCATAGACCTTTCTTCATGTTACTGGGTTTTTTGGTGCAACAAAGTATACATCCTATAATATATGGTGCTACATCTTCTTTAATGTTGGGATAGTACACATACCTATGTAATTTCACAACTGTCTTCCCAACACCAAAATGTCCTGAAACCTTGGAGGTGTGAGCCTCTTTGATAAGCTGTAATCATTCACATTTAGGAACACAAAGCTTGTAAATATTATAGAGTAAACCATTCAAGAAATGATAGTCAGCCTTTCCATGATGTTATTCTATATGAATTTGGACCTGTATCTATTAAAACACTTCCTTGAAGTCATCATCTTCTATGTATGCCTCTTTATATGCAACATGGGTAAAAGAATCCATGTGCATCAAAATTCCCAAAAATATAATTTTGGATGTGAGTGGTCATGAAAGCATGTATGCCAAATTATTTTTATACCCTTCTTATAATTTATAACCAAATGAAATTGTTGTAAGAAACCCATCCAATTGTAATGGCTAATTTGTTGTAGCTTACTGTGGGCCTACGAATATTGTGGTGGTTGTTAATCTATGTGGATGGTGGTATTCTTTCCCATTATATAATGCTTCCACTTTTTTGCATCTTGTAACAAGATATAGAGCTCCTTGTCATAGGTAGGGTATTTGAGAACTTCCGTATGAAATACTTTAGAATGATAGAATATGAGTCTTCCTCCCTACAACAATATTTCTCCCATTGCATACCCACTTGCATATATATCAACTTTTAATGGATTCTGCAAGTTTGGTAGTGCAAGAACTAGTGCTTGAATGGTCTTTATTTTCATCTCATCAAATGATATATGTTGATTCTTCCCCCACTATAAAGTCTTACAATTGGTTTCCATGGTGTGGAGTGGTGAAACTACCACTAAAAATGAAGCTATGAACTTCCACAAGTATTGTGTTTCCCCAAAAAAACTCATAACTTCAGTGACATTTGTTTCATGATGGCCTCCATATTTATAGGATCTATCGTGATCTCCCATCCATCAATCACATACCCCAAATACACCAAAGACTGCTGAGAAAACTCGAATTTCCTGAGATTGGCCAGTAGATGGTATTTTCAATTTCTATAACACCTGCATAATTTGTGAGATTTTCTCCTCCTAGGTAGTGATATGAAACAATATATTATCCACATAAACAATAAAAAATAATATATATAAGGGTGTAAAACATCATTCATTAATCTCATAAATGTAGAGGGTTCGTTGCATAAACCAAATGGGATAACCAACCACTCATAAAAATCTTTCCTTGTCTTGAAGGAGGTATTTCAGGTATCTTCTTCTTTGACTTGTACCTGGTGATATATGGATTTCAAATCCATTTTAGTGAAGTACTTGGCATGTTGTAGTTGGTCCAACAGATCATCAATCCTTGTCAAAGGGTATTGATTCTTTAGGGTAATCTTGTTTAATGCCCTGTAATCAATACACATTCTCCAAGTACCATCCTTCTTGGGTACAATTATGATGGGTGAAAAACAAGGTGAGGTTATTTGTCGAATCACACCCTAGTCCAAAACCTACTGTAAATTCTTCTTCACTCCATTTGCTTCTAGAAAAAACTCTCTATATAGTATAATATTATACAATGGGGAGTCTAAAAATAACTATATTTATTGCTCCACATCCCTCTTGGGTGGTATCCCTTTAGGATCCTAGAACATTCCTCAGTATGCATGTAAAACATCCTCCAATCGATGTTTCTATTCTTTAGTGCACCCTTCTAGGGATATATTCACTCTCATTGACTCATCATCGGATTGATTTTCTCTTAATAAAAACAAAACATATTTCTTACTAGGACTAATCAACTTCTTGGCTTTGCTGGCACTTACCACTAGAATGTTTGACTTACCTTTATGAACGTTAATGATGTATGAATTCCCATAATTAGTTGGTACTGGTTGGATATCCACATGAATATCACATCCTTCATATACATGTAGGGGCTTCCAAACATTTCTCCACATACATCAAGGGGTACTACATCCAATTCCACTTTATCAATAAAATCAACACTTACAACAAAATTAATCTTACACTGTTTCATTACCTTTTTCTCTACATCCTCATTTACCCAACTCAATGGATAGGAGCCATGATGACTGTGAACCTCTAATCCAATCTTGTTGACTAGATCTATTGCTATGATATTATCCTATGAACCAGAGTCGAACATAACATATATGTTGGTCTTATTGACCTTAATATTAATGTGGAAGAGCTTGGTCATCTCCTTTTATTCCTGGTGATGAAATCTACTCAGATTCACCTCCTTCTACATAGATGGGGTTAAATATTTTTCATCCACATCTAAGATACTTTCAACTTGATTTCTTGAATATGTGGATAG
This sequence comes from Picea glauca, assembly GCA_000966675.3. Lineage (NCBI taxonomy): Eukaryota > Viridiplantae > Streptophyta > Pinopsida > Pinales > Pinaceae > Picea > Picea glauca. The sequence continues at coordinate 118,868 of JZKD02S1952605.1, forward strand.
AAGGTTCTTTTTCTTTCCATCCTTTTTGAAATTCTTCAAGTTCATCTCTGGATGTAGTTTCCATCATTTTTCCTCAGTGTGGCCATAAACATTGCAATGATTGCAATGGTTACTAGGATATTTAATCTGATGTGCAGTGGCTATTTTCTTCTTATATTTCCTCCCTTTCCACTTCTTCTTCCCCTCCTTGGAAGCTTCCTAGTGCTCTTTCTGCTTCAAACCACTTGGTTTCCCTTTCTTTTGGGCTATGTTTTCTAGGTATTATGCTTGTACATATGACTCATCCACTGTCCTTGGCTTGAAGAGCATCAACTGATTTCATAGAAGACTTTGTAAAATCCCCAGATACTTGAGGAGTACATGTAGGTTCTTGGGAGAGATACCTGTTGGGCCCCAACAACTCCCCCTATATTTTTTCAAAATTTAAAGGGCCCCTATTAGAATCTTGATAATTATAATGAGCTACAAAATCAACCTTTTCAAATAGTTCCATTCCTTGGCTTGCTTTGAGAAAAGCTTAAGACATTCACTTTATTATGAGACATTTATTACAAGAGTATATGTCAAAAGTTATAAATGAGCATAAAAATCTCAATTTAAACAAAAGCGTTAATTTTTATCAAATGTTTACTTTCGTTTAAATTATGATTATGTGTTTATTCTTTTTCTCATTAGCAAGTTTGACTATTTTGAATAATGTGTTCAATACTTTATAAAATAATATCTTGGTTGGTTTCTCATTTTCATGAAATCATTTGGTGATGTTAATTAGTTAAATTATTTTTTCATTTTGCATCTCATTTCAAAATAATAATAATCAAAGAATTATCTATCATTTGTTTGATTTTGTTAAAAAACTAAAATTAATATTTTTTCTCCATTAACTTGAAGATTCTAGATCATATTTGAAAACAAATTATAAATAATGTTTGTTTATAAGTTATAGTTAGTTTAAATTCATTTTTTATTTTTCAAGATTTTGTTTTATTTACAATTTTTAGGTTATTAATTTAGGTTTATTTTTGTTTCACAGGTTTCTATTATCAAATATTTGATATGGATATATGGCTTGATTTTATTATCCAAATACGTTCAAGATTATTGATCCAAAGATAATTTTGGATTGCTACAAATAATTTTATGAGCAACAACATATAAAATTTGGAAAGGAGTCAAGATCAAACACATGATTTTGCAGGACTGATTGCAGCCAAACCGTGAGGAATTTGAAGAAACGGTTGAAAACCCAGAACCAAAATGGACCCATTTACCTTCCGCATAGAGATTTTCCCAAAAAATTACATGATTTGAGAGGTATTGATGTCTTTTTATGAGGCCAATTTCAGGTGGAGAAAATTAATAGTGATTCCCAAACTGTTCATTCATTGTATACATATATGAGAATGTTCAGAGCCACAGAAGATCCAAGAATTGGAGAGGAGGATTTTGATCCTTTCTCTTTTGTATATTATTTCTTTTGTAAACTTTTTATTTCTTTTCAAATGGAGTAATGGATGGCTGAAATCTTTGGGAGAATGGACGAGTATTTTCAAAGAAGAATATGGAATTCCAGGTTGCTTAATGGCTTTTGTCCTGTAAGTACAATGATTTTATTTTCATATAATATCTTCATATTCTTTGAATAATTGATTATGAATTGATTTAAATAGCTTTAGTCTTTTTTATCAATACATGGTTAATTATTATCATTTATGTATTAATTTTTCCAATCTTTAAAGTCTATTATCCAAAAAAAATCTTCCAGGATTACAGAACGGACAAGTGATTTAAAAAACTTAATAGAACGACATATATGCATTTTGGATTTAGCCTTTTGTTTATAATGTTGTTATTTATATTTTTTTAAATCTTGTTACATGTGCAGGTCTGATATCTTTAGATTAAATGATCTGTGATGTGTAGGAGGTTTATATTATAAATACCATCTATCATTTGTTTCTCAAAATACAAATGTTGTGATTATATCTTCGATTTAAATAATGAGATTTATCTTTGAATTTTAAATTGAATGATAAAATGCATAGATTGCTTCCAAATTTATCTTGTTGTAATCATGTATAATTATGAGATCACAGGTTTATGTTTGTGTTTCCTTTTCTGTCATTAAAACCTAAACTACTAATACATGTTTTGAATTTATTTAGAACAGTCATAAGGTTAATTGCAGGTTTCTCTCTTGGACATGGCAATTGGATGTTCACCACTCATGCAGATGCTTGGACACACCTCACTAATTCACTGACAGGATAACTTCTTTGTATTTTTTTGTCATTTACATATCATTAAAACTAGAATGTATGGTTCATCTTTGACTATCCACATGTTCATGTTTCATTAAATTTTTTTTGCAAGATTCTTTAAATTTATGAAAGAAAAAAAATAAATATTTCTATGTTATTTCTTTATCTTCTTCTTAGAAGCAATCATTTTTCACATTGATTTTCGTAAGTTTCAATTAAAACTTGCATCTTGTAAGTCATGTAAATAAACGAGACTTGTATATCTTCTTCTTAAATACAACTACTATAGTTACATTTGAACATATGTACATATATATAGTGTGTTTAGTAATTAGTTACTTATTTATCTCTTTTATTCATTTATTTTAGGATTCTTAGGTTGGCTTACAGAGCCATTAAACCCATCAAAGTGAGTTACACCAAACGGCTTGGGTTATTTATACAACCTCGGACCAGACCCGTTCTTCCAGTTGACGGACGGTCAATTTCGCCCGTCAACAAATGGCGCTAGGAGGGCCAAGGTCAATTTAATGATTAAATGTTTCACCCCTCAGATTTTCATAATTCCAGATTTATAAATCCTTCTTATATATCATCTTATAATGCAATACAAGGAAGGCTAACTATTTGGAGTCAATTTCTTCAAATTCTTAATGGCTCATGCCCAAATCACTATGTCGAAACATGCTTTTAATGTCTCACTACTAGTAATTTCCAACAAGACAGTTGATCTCTTTTCAGAACTCACCTTTGATGGTGAAGGGAACAAATCCCCCTATATTTTTTCAAAATTTAAAGGGCCCCTATTAGAATCTTGATAATTATAATGAGCTACAAAATCAACCTTTTCAAATAGTTCCATTCCTTGGCTTGCTTTAAGACAAACTTAAGGCATTCACTTTAGTATGAGACATTTATTACAAGAGTATATGTCAAAAGTTATAAACGAGCATACAAATCTCAATTTAAACAAAAACGTTAATTTTTATCAAATGTTTACTTTCGTTTAAATTATGATTATGTGTTTATTCTTTTGCTCATTAGCAAGTTTGACTATTTTGAATAATGTGTTCAATACTTCATAAAATAATATCTTGGTTGGTTTCTCATTTTCATGAAATCATTTGGGGATGTTAATTAATTAAATTCTTTTTTCATTTTGCATCTCATTTCAAAATAATAATAATCAAAGAATTATCTATCATTTGTTTGATTTTGTAAAAAACTAAAATTAATATTTTTTC
>JZKD02S1952605.1:128475-171887 GCA_000966675.3 Picea glauca
CCCTGTAACCCCCTGTGTGCAAAGAAAACAACAAGTGGAAGAATGTTGGGTATGTTTTATATTCTTTTCATGAGTAGTAGTGTCTGAGCGCCTACACCGGGCGCGCAGAGGGGTTAGAGGGGGTTCAGGGGAAGCGCCCCCGAATTTTTTTTTTTGGGGGCCGACATATTTTCGTCGGGCCAACATGTTTCTGGGATGACATATTTCCGGGACAACATATTACCGGGACGACATATTTTTGGGACCACATGATATTAGGTGGTTTTTGGCACATGGTTTTTGTCAATGGTTTTCTAGTTTCGGTTAATGAATTAGGGTTTTGGACTAATCTAGGTCATTGGGTTAGGGTTTTGGATGCTGCTGACTCCTATATGTATATTGTATTGTAAACAATGTAAAACAATGTATGAATATAATATATGCTGGTTTTCCCGGTTTGGGTTTCCAGGTGAAAAATCTCTGTGTAATGTTTGTATTTGCCATTGTATCTTTTATGTTCTTGTCTGAATATCGATTTGCAGTAGATATTGTACAAGGTTATAATTTACAAAATACAATCACAACATCCAAAAATAAAAACAAGATATGACCTAGCAAACCCAATACAGAAGAAAACCCGGCTAGAAGGTAAGGTTGCTCTTTCATAGAAATGATGCAAGTACAAATAAAGAGGCACTCTCTATCGAGTTGTCTTTGAATTATGGCTTGTATGGATGCTACATAATATATACTACTCTATTATTATCACAAAATACCACTCTTAGATGTTCGACTCAGCTATGGAAGAAGATACAATGCAAAATAATGGAACCCCTTCTCCTCCCAATCATCTGGTATTTAACATAGCTTGACAACCATATAGGGATAGGTTTTTTACTTCCTCAACACTCAATTGTGATAGGTTTTGTACCTTCTACAATATTCTTGAAATTGCATATGTGGCTAGCCTCATATGCATGATTAATGGAGGCTTATGTGGCATCCTCTCATACCACGGTGGTCAACATGATAGGTGAGCTTCTGGGAGACATAACATTTTCATATGAACTCTGATTGACAAACAATTTGCACCATTGGAAAGGTCTCACAATGTAGAACATTTTCAAGTGTGTTTGCATAAGTTCTTGAAACTAGAACCTCAAAAACTGTTGTTTGATTCCTGAAAATGGCTCTAGAAGGTTCCATACCCTAATTTTCCAAACTGGGACCTACCACTAAAATGACCCTACAAGTTAATTCCTCCAATTGTTTTGACTCTAAAATAATCGAGATAGATGAAAAAAAATATAATTATTCAATTGAGATCCATGGGGGCTTCACCTTGCCGACTTCATTTATAGAGGGGGTTTTTTAATTATGAAAACTAGAGTCAATATATTGTAGGTATTGGAGGGGATATGGGTTATCAAGGGGTTATAGGTATTGGGGGTTCTAAAAATGGGTATCTAGTAAAAATAGGGATTTCATTTATTGGAAAGATGTATTGGGAGGGGTTTTCAACAAAAGGATTTGGGGAGATATTTATCAATATCTAGTGAAATTAGGGGCATTCTTTAATATCCCACAAATGAAGGTGCTATGTCATAGCTTCACTAAGTGAATACCTTGTGTCTAGATAAAAGATAATAAGATCACTATTGAATAACAAAAAAGGTGCAAGGCATGGAATAACATATTTAGATGAACAAATTAACTCAATCACTACACAACCTACTAAACATGTAGTGATTGTGAGTGAATCTCAAGTCCCACAATTATAACAATTCAAATCAAGGCAGACTGGACAAGGAAGATATGGTAAATGTGATTAGATATTGTTAATATAAACACTTATTCTACTTTTTGGAGGAAAAAAAAAGTGGTGTTTACCATTTTTATGGTTCAACAAACACTAAGAGAAGGGCACCATCTCTTGAAACTTAAATTGGTATGTTTCAAGAAGCAATATGTAAACACATTTGAAATCATAGAAACTATTAATTGGAAAATTTTCACTAGAGTATTTGAAAACCTTAAGTCACTTAGAATCATAAGTTTCCTCATGAAAATTACTATCCATTTATGTTATATAACAAACACAAAAATCACTTGAAAATAGATAGATAAGTAACTACACGCCTTGATAAATAAATACAAGAATGAAAGATAAGCCCCTTCAAGGGGAAAACATCCTTTTACAATAGAACAAATGTAAAATATGAGATGATTCTAAGACTATGTCTCCTTGGTATATATATAGGAGACAAAGGGTACAATTATAATTAAAGGGTCTAGCCAACAACACTAATATAGAAATATAAATGTAATAAATCAATATCTCGGTTTTAGCATGGGGATTTGTCTAGGGATTAACATGTCCCTCCCCTTCAAGCAAGTGTTTCCCTCAACACTTTATTAGTCATTAATGTTTCTTCATGGAGAATTCATCTTCCCTTATCACCTCTTCTACTAGTACGTTCTTCCACTTGATGAGGTACTCAATAATTACTTGGTTTCATAGCTACTTAATCCGAGTTTCAAGGATATTTTTTGGTTCTAGTATAATTTTCCCTTCGTTACAAATATATGGTAAAATTATTTTAATAGATAACTTGTCATTGATTACCTTCTCTAATCAAGAAACATGAAATACTAGATGTACACGTGAATATGGAGGCAACTCCAATTTGCAATCCCTACTTCCAATCCTTTGCAACACCTTATAGGGACCATAGTACTTGGGTGGCAATTTATTTTCCTTATTTTTTTTCTTCAAGGACATTTGTTTCTATGGTTGTAGTGTAAAAAAAAAAAATCCCCCACATCAAATTTCCTTTCGTCGCACTGTTGATCTACTTGTTGTTTCATCCTATCTTGTGTTTTAACCAAGTTATCCTTTGTTAGTTTGAGAATCTCTTCTTGGTTCTCTATTTGGTCCTCCACTTCCTAGACCTTCACTTTCACTCTCAAGGATGATGTGATGGAAGGAGGATGATATCCATAAAGTTCCATAAAAGGGGACATTTTTTATGAAGTATGGAAGGATGTGTTGAACCACTATTTTACCAAGGAAAACCACTTGATCCATTGTGTCCATTTATCATATGAAAAGAAATGAAGATATCGTTCTATACATTTTTTCAAAAACTCAATTTCCCCATAATATTGAGGATGGTAAGATGATATATGAGCCAAATAACTACCCAAACAAGAAAATAATTGAGTTAAAAAATTTCTAGTAAAAATTAGATCTCTATCCCTTACAATAATCATGGGGATTCCATGTAGCTTCTAAACTATTTTAATGAAAATTATGGCTACCATACGTTCTTTAAAAGGATAGGAAAGAGAGAAAATTGGGCATACTTTGTGATTAAATCGATGACTACCATGACGACATTATTTCATTCAGATAGGGGTAGACCTATAATAATATCCATTGAAATATCTTCCAAAAATTGACTTGCTATGACTAATGGTTGTAGGATCCCTAGGGTGTTGATTGTATCTCCCTTATTTTATTGGAAAACCACACATTAATATACAAAAGTTTTAACATTAGCTTTAATAAATTCCAAAACAAAATCCTTCTTGATCTTGTGGTAATTTTTCAAGAACCTTGAATGTACTCCTATAGGAGAAGTGTGCAATTCCAAAAGGACCTTCTATTTGTGTTGGTAATTCTTACATAAGTATATGTGATATTGATTCCACAACAAATAATTCTTCCACACAAATTTATATAATACACTTGGGTCACCCTATATTTTTTGAATGATATTTCATACCTTCTGACCTTTCTTCCATTCTATCCTTGCTTCTTCCACCATTCACATTGTGGAACGAAAATGGCACACCATAAACCCTATGTGTCTTCCTCTTTCCTTGAAAGTTCTTATACCATGATTTTTGGTTTTCTTTTTTTGTAGATAATTTCAAAGTCATAATTGAACATCTTTGTAACCCATTTGTGTTGTTATTATAAAAAAATTCATTGTTCCAAGAATTAATTAAAACTATCATGATATATTTTTACTTTGAAGTGTCTTCCTATCAGGTAAGCTCACCATTTCTTAACTGGATGTAGTATGAATACAATTTATTTTTCATAAATGTTTTTCATTAAGTTATTTCCTTTAAAATATCTACTTTCAAATTCAAGGGGCCTTCCTTCTTTTATTAAAAAAATGTACCAATTCCATGGCTTGAGAAATTACATTCCATAATAAAGGTTTTTGTGAAGTCAAGTATGGACAGGATAGGAGTCGTACACATAGGCTCCTTAATTTTTTCAAATTTTATGCTTGCTTCTTGAGTCCAAGAAATTTCCTCCTTATTTAATAATGTTTATAAAAGTTCTACTATTTAACCATATTTTTTTAAAAACTTGTAATAATATCCTATCAATCCTAATAAACCTCTAAGATTCCTCAAGGTTTTTGGAATTGGCCATTCCATCATAGCTTTAATTTTGTTAGGGTCCACTTTGATACTTGCATGAGATACAATATGACCCAAATATTTCTCTTCTTGAACCCCAAAGGAACACTTGGTAGGATTTTCATATAGTCGTGTCTCTTCCAACAATTTTAAGATGTTATCGACATGTTGTACATACTCTTCCCAATATTCATTGTAGAATAGTATATCATAAAAAAATACTAACACAAAATTTCTACGGAAGGGATTGAAATTCTAATTCATAAGCCTTTGAAAGGTTGAAGGTGCAGTGGTAAGGATAAATGTATCACCAAAAAATCATAATGACATTAATGTTTTCTATAGGTTTTTTGGGGAATGTATTATTCCCTCATTCTGATTGAATGATATCCATAATGGAGATCCAACTTAGTAAAGAAAATTGCTTCTAGCAATTCATATAATAATTTGTCAATGGTGGGAATAGGAAACTTATTTTTGATGGTTATTTTGTTGATACATCTATGATATGGATGCATATCCATAGACCTTCATTATTTTGAAACATCACCATTATTGTAGTGTTATAGCTCAAAATGTCACTTCTATGCATCCTTGATGTTGTTCTACTCATTCATACATCTGCCAACCCATTTTGATGGAGTTCTTCTCAAAAAACAACTTTTTGTAATGCATGTGCACCCTATTGCATATGTAGGTCACGTACATATGCTATATGAATACCTGGAATCCCGTGTACATACGCTTGTTGCACTACTAAATGATCGCATGTACTCTAAAATGTGACAAATAAAAAATCCATGCTTTCAGCAGAGTTTACGGGCTATCTTAGGTTTTGTAACTGTATTACCTCTTGTATCCATTATAACAATGAATTAACCATCATTTTCTCATATAAAAAGGGCCCTAGGGGGTCATTTGGATATATCAAACAAGAGGCAAGAGAAAACTACCAAATTTTATCCCTTGTTTCCTGAGCCTTCTGCATTTTGTTCTGATTTTTATCCTCAGTATTCCCTTCCAACCATCTTCCTTATACCATCCATCCTTTTCCTATTATATTGGCATTTTGGTGGTGAATATTGTATGGGAATAGTTCAATTGGAGACAAATTAGATTAACCCAGGTGAGTTTCGTGGAGTGGCACCAGGAAAATTTAGGTTGTAACTTCTGATTTTGTTATTAATAAAAGAGAAAAATTATCGTCCTATATATTTATGTCTATGTGTTTATGTTTATGAATATTTTAATGAATAACTAAATCTTTAGATAATATTGATAACTAAGCATATATTGTCCTAGATTGTTCTGTAGCACTATTTCAAGATAGCTTTGGGAGGATGCCTACAGTCTTGGAATGGATAGCAATCGGAAGGGATAGACATCAATCGTAAGGACTTAAAGTACAAATTTGTTTCTTCTTTCTCTTACCTTAATTATTGTAAGGTTCTGTTTGGTTTTGGGTTGAATATAATATTTTATGTCTTTTAGGGTGTCAAGGCTCTGCCTATTCGCTAGACCTAGATTAGGGGGATTTTCCCCATAGCAGAATTGGTGACTCTACTAGGGAGTCTCTCTTGGGTATTACTAACATATTTTTTTTTTGTATTGAATTATTGTTATCTTTGAGTGTTTTGAGTCTATTTGGGTCTTTGGTCACCTTCTAGGTGCTTACAAGCTTCCCTGATTTGGGTGGCATGTCTGAATCTTTCCCTTTTTTGAGAATTTTCAATAGTGTACGCAACCTGTTCTATACCCAGCCCACATACATACAAGTTATGCTTTATACACAACCCACGTACATACACAAGATGACTGTGCACAACATGGATGTCTGCCACTTTGAACAGATTTTTCAAAATATTTGCTTTTCTTTCAGGAAACCTTTGGTTTCTCTGGTCTTCTTGAGTTCCAGATGCTTGTGTTGGTTGTGGTTTGGCTAGGTTCAAGGCTCATATTGTTTAGTATTTTTGTCTTATTTTTAGCTTGAATTTTAAGAAAAATGAGTTGCATTTAAAAAAAAAAATCCCCCACATGGCCGGGGGGGGGGTGAATGACTCATGTATTCTATAGTTTCTTTTAGCATATTTTTTTATTTTTGATTTGATTGAAAGAAAGAAAAAAAAAAGAAAAAAAAAACTTGTTTTTATGCTATTTAGGTTTCTTTCTTTCTTTGTATTGCTTTGCATTGTTATTTGGAAAAGAAAAATGAATTAGCATAGGGTTGTGTTTTCTTCTCATCTTGAAAGCATTTCAAAAGAAAAAATAATAAAGAAAATCCTTTCATTTTCTCTTTTGTTTCACTCGAAAGTTGCATTGTGCATTTTGCATGGAAAGGAGAAAAGATTGCATCTTTAGGTTTGAAGGATTGTTCATGCATTTTATTTCTTGAAACTCTTTTCATTTGAAGGATTAGTGTAAAGTTTTATTTGTCAATGTTCTTATAAGTTCCATTTTTTCAAGAGTCTCAAACAACATCAGTTGCACTTCCATACCCTTTGAGTAAAAACAACCACAAAAATGAACGCTTAATTTTAAAATCAATTAGACCTTTTTGTTTGTAGGGTACACCAATTAGACTAGGCTTTAGGGCCTTGGATTAGGTGTGGAGAGGAAAATATCCAAGGCCACTAAACAAACTTAAGAGTATGAGTTAAGGAGTGTTAAATTATAGTTTCATAAAATTTAGTCAGGATCCCCTCTAACACAGGGGCTAAACATGAGGTCGTGTGAGGAAAGGTAGAGGATATAACCCCTCCAGAGCCTGACCAAGCATAGTGGGGATCATATATTGAGGGTCATTTTTGGGATATTTTTTTACCGCATTTGACTATAGATATTTGTGTACCTTGAATCCGTTTTGGATCCTCAGTTGTCTTCTGGATCATTTTCCTTCGGTACCCTTGAATGGGTTTGGACTTAGCTATCCTTCTCATTACGATCAACCTGATTGTCAATTGTACCCGCCTGGTAATTGACTACGAGTTGGAAACCTAATTTATGTTTGTAGGGAATTACAAAAGTGATTGCAGGGGTATACTGAGGTACCTAGGGCATATGTCAGATCACACTTTGCATAGCATACCCGGAGTGTGTTTACGTGTTCGAGTTACACTTGCATTGGTAAGTTTCTCTAGTGTTGGTTGGTGTAATTATTCTTCCTACCTTTTTTCTTGATTTAATTTTAGGGACTTTTTTAGTGGTGTGCTCTGTGATCCCTAGTTTTCCATAGTGAGTTAGTCAATATTTTCTTTCGGTCTTTGACCTAAGGTGTTATACCACCCACTCCATTGGTCATGAGGAATTTTGGATATTCCTCTTAGAAACGTGGAGCCACCTCGTTATAGGAGTATATTTTTATACCACTAATTTACCAGAGTAAGTGTGTGAGACTTTTAAAAGACCTAAATGATCCTGTAACGAAAGAACCTGTTCATAAGATATTCATGGAAAATGTTATTGATGATACCAACCAAGGAACCCCTTCACAAGGGTATTCTTTTTCTTTTCCTTTCTTTGGAAATGTTTTTTTCCCTTTGATGGCCATGTTGTACATTCCTGGGTTGAATGTGGGTCTAATGGATTCGTTGGGTACCATTCCAAATGTCCCTAATTCTCTTGACACTTCTTAGTTAATAAACTTCTGTCATGGGAATCATGTTGATGTTCCTTTGTCAACAAATTCTTCTCCTCCTCCTTCTTCCTTCTCTAGTGAAAGTATAGCTACTAGTAACTGTATGTCTAAATGAAATAGAAAGAAGAAGAATAGGAAGAAGAAATCACCAGCGTATGTGAGTCATGTTGGAGATAGGTCATCAACCTCTGCAAGTCATGTTGAAGAACAACACCCAAACTCTGCAAGTCATGCTGGGGAAAAGAACCCAACCTCTGTCAATCATGATGGGGGAAAACATCTGGTCTTTTCTAGTCATACTGGTGATAGGTCTGTAGCCCCTGTGAGTCATGTTATCAACCAATCGCCAACCTCTACAAATCATGTTGGAGATGTGAAACTAACCACTGTGATTCATGTTGGGGGCATGAACCTAGTACCTACAAGTCATACTGGAGTTAAACAACCAACCTCTGCTAGTCATGTTGGAGAGTTTTCAACAACCTATGTAAGTCATGTTGAGGACAAGAAACCAACCACTTCTAGTCATGTTGGGGGCATTGATTTTGTTGAGAAACCTAGATGGATAGGACATAATCCTAAGCTCCCTTGTAAGATTTGCAAGGGATATCACCTTACTCGCCTGTACCCTGGAATTCCAAAGGCACAAATATTATGGTCCATGTATGCAAGATCTTGTGATTCTGAGTCTTCTTCATTCTCCCTGCAATCTATTCATCCTTTGCTTAATAAAGTGGTTGTGCCACTGCAATATTCATCTGATTCCACTCCTCTTTTGGGGGGCAATGCACCTTCAGACCATGTTGTCTCGCAACCTATTCAACCAATGGTTGAGGAAGTGGTATTGTCGATGCAATATTCGGCTGATCCCACTCCACTTTTGGGGGGTGAAGAACCTTCATACTATGTTGTCTCACAGTCTATTCACCCAGTGGTTGAGGAAGTGTTTGTGTCGATGAAATCTTTAGCTGATCCCACTCCTCTTTTGTGGGGTGATGCGCCTTCATACCATGTTGTCTCACATCCTATTCAACCAATGGTTGACAAAGTGCTCATGTCAATGCAATCTTCGGTCAATCCCACTCTTCTCTTAGAGAGTGTCGAGTCTAGCAAAGTGGTCATGTTGATGCAATATTCGATTGATCCCACTCTTCTTCTGGAGAGTGTTAAGTCTACCAAAGTGGTCACAATGATGCAATATTTGGTTGATCCCACTCTTCTCTTGGATAATCTCAAGTCTACCAAAGTGGTCATGTCGATGAAATCCTCTTTTGATCCCACTCTACTCTTGGAGAGTGTCAAGTCTACCAAAGTGGTCACATTGATGCAATATTTGGCTCATACCACTCTTTTGATGGGGAGTGATGCGTCTACCAACTATGTTTTCAACATTTTGAATTCAATAATTTCATAACAAGGGGGCATTCTTCTCACTTTGAGCACACCCCTTCCAAGTCCTAGGAAGGTTTTCTTTGATTGGAATGACCTTATTGAGACTTGTCTTCCTTCTTCTTCACCCTTTCAAATAAGGGTTGAAGTTAATTCAAAACAATATACCAATGTAATGTATATGAAGGAGCTTGTTGGCCCTTTTGGTTATGTAATAAAGTGAATATTAAGGAAGAAAGGTGAAGTACAAACTACGTGGAAGGCACAGTGATTGAGAATGGGTCGAAGTGGTCAAAGAAGAAGAAAAGAAGAAGTGAAGTAAGGGAAAATGAGTTGTTGAATGAGAATATTGAGGAAGTTAGATCAATAAGGAAATATGGATCGTGGACAACTTTGAAAGAGGAAGAAGACGTCAACAAGTGCTTTGGATCACCTCACGCTAAATAAGGAAAGACAAGATGGCGAAGCCCAAAAAAGATAGGTCAAGTTGGCCTAGGGTTTTAGACACCTAGGGTTTTGGCATTTAGGGTTTTGACACTTAGACATTGGTCTAAGGTTGCCTAGGAGCCATTTTAATGTATAAATAAAGACCTATATGAGAGAAGAAGGGTTTGTCATTGTAAGAGAAGAGAGTGATTATTGTTGTTGTGTGAGGAGAGTATTGTGTTGCAAGAACATTATTGTATTGTAATATCTTCAACTAGGTGAAAATATCAACCTTGTAGCTGGGTGCGCCAGGAATGGAGAGAATAAGAGAAAGAGAAAAATAAATGCAAGCTAAGTGCGCAGATAGAACTATATGTCTTCATATAATATATCAAGAAACACAGTTCTATTGACATAGTCCTAGGGAGAGGGTGAACCACATATATCTTGTTGTCCTCTATGGTTGATGCTTTGTTATTTACTTTATGTTATTCTGTTGTTTCATTATTGTACTAGATCTGAGATATAACTGTGCAAAGTAGACTTAAGTTGGTAAAGAATAACTAGATCTCTGTGTTGTTGTTTTGGATCCACTTTGCATTTCCTCTGGTTGTAGACACCTATTGGCCCTTGGCTAGGGAAGGAAGAGAAGATCAAGGAAGAAGAGGTAAAATGTGAACTTCGCGGAAGACACAGTGACTGTCACTGGGTCGAAGTGAGAAAAGGAGAAGAAAAGATGGAGAAAAGTGCGGAAAAGAAAGCCAGTCGATGAGGAGATCAAGGATGACAGATCAATAAGGAAGAAGGATCATGGACAAGTTAGCAAGCAGAAAAAGCCACCGTTGGATTCTTTGGAGCACCACGTGAGAAGGAAGGAAAGACAAGCTGGTGAATCTCGAAAAACACGAGTCAAATTGACCTAGGGTTTTAGACACCTAGGGTTTTGGTATCTAGGGTTTTGACACCTAGGTTTCGACCTAAGGATGTCGATGAATGATTTTAATGTATAAATAGAGGTCTAAAGGGCCTAAGTTGGGTTGGTGTCATTTTGGGTTGGTACTTTTGGTGGGTACGATATTGTTGTTGATCTAGTTGTATTGTGATTGTGAGTGAGTATTGTTGTGTAAGAGAGAAGTGTTGGGTGAGAGATCCTTATGGTATTGTAATACCTTAAGCTGTGTGTGAAGGTCAAGTCCTAGAGCTGGGTGCACAGGAAGGGGAGAGAAAGAGGGAAGAAGAAAGAAGATATGCTAGCTGAGAGTGCAAACAAGAACTGTAGACTTTACCTTAATATATCATAAGCACAGTTTTGTGGATGTAGCCCTAGAGAGAGGGTGAACCACATATATATTGTGTCATATGTGTGATTGATGTTATGATCTATGTCATTATCATGTTGTTATTTTCATTACTATGTTAGATTAGATCTATAACTGTGCAAAATAGATCTAGATTGATAAGTGATAGATGCATGTTGTGTTGTTGTTGTACTAGATCCACTTGATTTTCCCTTGGTTGTAGACATCTTTGTCCTGCAACCCCCTCATAGCTACTTCAAGTGAGACTACATCTGCTTTGTAGGTGTTGCCAAAAGGGCTAGTAGTAGGGTTTGTTGGTGTGCTATTGGAGCTGAACCCTGGGTCTGCCCCTATGCCAAAAAATGGTTATGTTGTCAGGACAGGAATCTTTGTGAGGGAATGTCAAGGTGGTTCCCATCAAATACAGAGATTCAAAATTGGATAGAGGATCAAGGGAAGGACTTCGTTGAATCCCAGAATAAGAAGCCTAATCTTAGCACCGATGATTGGCTAGAAAGATATATCTTCACTAATATACACAAGATATTCTTTGGAGGGATCCATCAAGAGCTATATGAGTGGCTAGCTAGATTAGCCGATACCCAGTTCGAGATCCGATATAGAATTCCTATGGTCTGGATGTTGGAGTTGATCAAGAAGGTCAAGAAAGATGATAACACTGTATCATGAGCAACGGATCACTGGTTCAATAGTACCATTGGAGGGTACATCACAAAGTTTGTTGTTGACAGAGTAGAGTCATACAACCAAGATGAAAGATATTTCTTCAAGGGACCCAGAGAAATTTTTTTACATTTTTTGAAGCTGAGAATCAAGATCTTGTTACATGAAAAGAATGTCTTGAAGATATAGTAGATTGGTTGAATCCGAAAAAGCTAATGTTCAAGAATTCAGACAGCAACAATGACACAGAATATGGACATACACACAGTGGAAGAGTATTCAAAGGGGTTCACCTTGAGAACCTGTTCAAGAAAAACTATGAAGAAGAGGGTTTCTACAGTGGAGAAGAGGTAGATATGACAGACGAAGAATGTTCGGAACCCACTAGAGTAGAGGAAGGGGAAGCTAAAGAACTTCACCAAGATGAGCCAAAAACCTTAGGGACTGCGTCGAATGCAGAAGTAAATACTATTATCCTTCATGTTTATTAAGTCTTAAGAAGCCAGAGTAATCCCAGTCACCAGAGAATCCAAAGAATGACCCATAGTATCCCACCACATATTTAATTAGGAACCCTAGGAAGATATATGGCATATGAGATGAGATTCCCTATCTTTAGGGGAGATGGATATGAAGATCTTGATCAACACTAGTTTCCATGTGAAGCCATATGGAACATTAAGAGTGCCATAGATGAAACTATCAAAAGAACCCAGTTCAGTACAAATCTTAGAGATCACGCACTGAGTTGGTACATGAAACTTTTCCAAGGACTTGCACAGTCTAAGCCACTGAATCAGATAAAGAATGCGTTGATTGTAGAATTCAAGAAATGTAAGTCAGAATCCCAATGTATCACATAGATGAAAAAAATCAAGCATAAGGTAGATGAACTTGTTTGGGAGTTCGATCAGAGATTCAAGACCTTAATAAGATGATTAAATTTTCATATCCCAGATGAGTAGAACAAGGAATGGTTCATTGCTTCCCTTCTACCACACATAAGAGTTCCCCTAATGCAACAAAAGATTGCTTCACAGGAATAATCATCAGAGATCGTCATGAATCTTGAATCAGCCCCTATGGGAGAATACAACTCAGGTATGAGCCAGATCTTGAGTCAGTTAACTAGCTTGTCTCTACAGGTCGAAGATATGAAGAAAGACAAGGGAAAAGATAAAATAGAAGGAATTTGGTGTGTTAGATGCAGATCAGAAGGTCATGACAAGGAACACTGCCCTCTATTCAATGAATATTTGGCTTCTAGAGCTTCAAGCCCCTTGAAGCAAATCACCTTACCCTGGTGCGAGGTATGCAGAAACAAACATCGTACTAGCGATTTTTATTATATGCAAAAGTATGTTTATACACCTACAAATTTGTATTGTACATTCTGTAAGTCTATAGGACATGATGATAGAGATTGTAGGGCTTATGATCTCATGCATGAAAGTTCAAGAGACATATATAATATCTAAGGTGAAGTACAACAAGAGGGAAACACTATGTAGTACAACTCCCCAGGAAGAGGAAACTTCAATCCTCGCAGTGAATTCAGAGGAAGAGGACTAGGAGGAGGAATGAGTCGAGGTCAAGGAAAGATCATCTGTTATAACTGTGCATAGATAGGACACCTCACAAGGGATTTCCAGATCCCTTGTACCACTTGCAGCGATTGCAGCTCGTTTGACCATGTTATAGAATATTGTCTTGTACTTCTAGCTAAGATTCAGGAAAGACGTGGACCCCAGCAGAATCTGCAAGTGAAATTGATATATGCTGAACCTTGTGGAGGAGACCCTAGATTCACTATTATAAATAGAGGAGGCACTGTTACAGGAGAAGACATACTAACACAAGGAAAGACTATCGAAGATTCGAGAATTTGGAAAGCTGCAGAGAAGACCCAAATGTTTGATGCAAAGAAAGAAAGAAAAAAGTTTGAGGAAGCTAGGAAAGAATTCAGAGGAAACCAAGGCTTTTCATCAAATACAAGATCAAAATTGAGAGCATATGGAATGCCTTTGGCATTTGATCAGTCTTCTTCACGAGGAGAAGGAAAAGAGGTAAGCAAGCTCATGGAATTTCTATACACTTGTATTAAATTGATTCAGGATGAAAATGTTGTACAAGAGATACATAATCTAATCATATAATATGAGCTAGGAAAGATAGAACCCTTGTTGAATAGGGAAATACACAAAATTGGTAAGAAGAGAAGGACAAATAAGGAATTACATTTGAATGCTCAAAGAGGAGAGTATTAGATAGACTATGTGGTCCTCGACTTGGGGTCGGAGGTCAATGTCATGATGAAGCAAACATGGGCACTGATGGGAAAACACAAGCTGATCTATTCCTCTATCAGGATTTGCATGGCTAATCAACAAGCTATCATCCCATTTGGATGATTGGATCATGTCCCTGTGGACATTGATGGAGTAAGAACATTTGCAGATTTTGAGGTAATTGAAATAGTAGATGACAACTGCCCTTACCCGATGCTATTAATAATTGATTGGGCCTTTAATAATTCCACTATGGTTGACTTAAAGAAAATACGTATGAATTTTGAAGGAGATGGCCTTAGGGTCATCTAACATTTAGATCCCAATGAAAGTTAGAGATACACAGAGTGCATCGGAGAAGAAGACTACGTATATGCACTAGAAATCATCCACAAGATAACCGCGAGACAACAGGATTACATTAATCCTACAGCCGATGGGAATCTAAGATGGAGAAGTGAGAGTGCATGTTCATCAGATTTAGAGGAAGCACTAGAGGACTGGCAGAATAATATGTACGAAGTATCCACAAGAAGATGTGCTAGATTAACCAGAGAAGTTCGCTGGATCGACACAAGAGTGAGTAACTTACCCACATTTGATGGTATGAACCCTTTATAAGCCTTCCTATAATATTTTGAAGAAAGTGTACCAACACAATAGAGGTTGTTTTCCATGGGCGAGGCCCTGAAATCAACACCATAAATATGGTGGGGGACCCACAAAAGTAATATTACAGAATGGACACAATGTCATACTTTGATGACAACGCAGTTCTTGACATAAGAAGAAAGTTGCGAAGTAAGGTAAACAGGTCGAACTACCCAAAGGACCATGTGAGAATCTGTGAATAAGACTAGAGAAATTCCCCTCAAGAATAGTGGGTGCATAAATTCATTAACACACTGAACACTACACCTATCAACTGGTACCATCAAGCAGAGCTGTGCCTCATCATTGCAGACTGGGAAGGTATGATTCATAATTTTGTAACCACCTTTTTATTTGAAAGTGAATATCCTTTAGTAGACCAAGCATTACAAACTGTGAGATAGTAATTATTTGAAGAGGCATCTATCCTCCCTATGGAACAAGAAGAGGATGAATGTACTGTGCCCCTCCAGAAATTGCAGAGCTACTACAACATCAATACTGATGACGACGATGATCCCAGGATGTTAAACATCACTGAAACAGAAGACCAAAGAGATGTGGAAGGAATGGGAATTGAGATACCATTTATTGGATAACCAATTAATATTAAAAAAGTCAATATTGGAACAGAGGAAACACCAAAGCTTGGAAATGTCGAAGATTATTGGGATATTTCTACCATTCACAAAATTATAGAATTGTTGCACGAGTATCAAGACTTATTTCCAACTAAGTTCACTGATATTAAGGGTATTAAAGGACCTATGGGAGAGATGAGAATACCATTGAAACCAGATGCAAATCCAATCAAGCAAAGACCCTATAGATTGAACCCATAATATAAGGAAAAAGTGAAGATCGAGATCGACAGAATGTTGTAAACAGGGATCATAGAACTTGTCAAAGAGTCGGAGTGGATTAGCCCTATGGTGGTGCAAGAAAAGAAAACAAAAGAAATCAAGATCCACATAGATATGAGGAAGCTGAATGATGCTTGTCTGCATGACCCTTTTCCTACACCATTCATAGACAAAGTGTTAGATAATGTGGGAGGTCGGGAGGTATATTCTTTTATAGACAGATTTTCAGGATACCATCAGATCTGCATTGCCAAGGAAGATCACCACAAGACCACGTTTTCCACATAATGAGGATTCTACCAGCATACAATAATGCCATTTGGATTGAATAATTCCCCAACCATCTTTTCAAAGGTGGTGGTTGAATCGTTCAAAGAATTTCTGCATAAATTTCTAGAATCATATTTTGACGACTGGACTGTGTTTAGTCTATTGAAAAACCATATTGAATGTCTGAGACTAATGTTGGATAAATGTAGGCAGTGTCAAATTGATTTGAATCTGAATAAGTGCATCTTATTCTCACCATTCAGAGTGCTATTAGGTCATATTGTATGTAAGCAGGGATTGCTAGTAGACCCATCTAAAATTGCCATTATCATTGATCTGCCACTGCCAATGTCAGTCAAACAACTGTGCACTTCGATGGGACATACAAGATATTACAAGAAATTCATCAAAGGCAGTGCCCAGATTACAACATCGATGGAGAAGATATTGAAGAAAGACTATCAGTTTGGTTGGACAGATGAATGCCAACAAAGCTTCGACACCCTGAAACAGAAGATGGTTATTGCACCTATTTTGGTTTTTCCAGATTGGAGAAAGGATTTTCATGTGTATTTCAATGCATTTTCTATTGCCTTTGGAGCAATGTTGGAACAACCTAGAGAAGTAGATATTGACCACCCATTAGCTTTCTCTAGTAGGAATTTATCTACAACTAAAATTAACTACACCACTACAGAGAGAGAAGGGTTAGCCATGGTGTACGCACTACATAAATTCTGCCACTACTTGTTGGGAGGACACTTTAAAATGTTTATAGATCACTCTGAGCTGAATTACCTAGTAAACAAGCCAATGTTGGGGGGGGAGAATATGTAGATGGTTGTTTCTATTTCAGGAATATGACTTTGAGGTCATGGTTAAGCCAGGGTGAATGAACAAAGGTCCTGACCACTTATCAAGGTTGTAACATGGAGAAAATCCAACCAGTTTGGAGGACACACTAGTGGATGCATAGATTCTAGCCATTAGAATGATTGATGACCACTTCGCAGACATCGTCCAGTTCCTGTCAACAGGAATGGCACCGAGTGAGTACACAATTTCATAGAAGAAACAACTAGTGGTGCATGCTACAAACTTTTCACTTATAGCTGGAAAAATATACAAGATGGGACCTAACGATATATTACGAAGGTGTTTTATGGAAATAGAGAGACCATTGATCCTCACAAAATATCATGAAGGAATCACAGGAGGACATTACACAGGGAAAGCAACTGCGCAAAAGGTTCTGCGAGATGGCCTTTGGTGGCCTACCTTACACAGAAATGCTAAAGATTATGCCAGATCCTATGATGTATGCCAAAGAGTTGGGAAACCATTCAGAAGAGATGAAATTTCATTAGCACCACAACTGACTCTACAAGAATTTTAGAAATGGGCCATTGACTTCATGGGACCTATAAACCCACTAGGAAAGCACACAGGAGTAAGGTACAACATTACTGCGACAAAATACTTGACTAGATGGGCCAAAGCAAGAGCAGTCAAGGACTGTAGTGCAACTACAGCTGTGCACTTCATATTTGATGACATAATAACCAGGTTTGGATGCCCCAAGATCCTTATGAGTGATCAAGGTACACACTTCATTAATAAGAAAGTTGAAGCCATGACTGAGGAATTTGCAGTACATCATCAAAAGAGCACACCTTACCATCCACAAGCAAATGGGACAATTGAAGCATTCAACAAGATTTTGGAAACAACACTAACCAAGATTTGTAGTGTGAATAGGGATGATTGGGATTTAAGAGTACCAGTGGTACTATGGGCCTATAGAACTACTTGCAAAAAGATGACCATGTAGATCCCTTTTAAGTTGGTATATTGTCTTGAAGTTGTTTTCCCAATGGAATACTTGGTGCCAAGCTTAAGAATTGTTGCCTTTATAGGTATGGATGATATTGGTGTTGTTCAGGAGAGGCTCGCAAAGTTAGTTGAACTTGAAGAAGACAAATTTATTGCAGGTTTCCACTAGTAGGTCCAGAAGGAAAGAGAAAAGGCCTATCATGATAGACACATCAAGAAAGGTGATTTGGTATTGGTGTATGATAGTAAGTTTATAAAACATCCAAGGAAATTTAGAATGCATTGGCTCAGACCATAATAGATTGCCTATGTTATAGAAGGAGGATATGCGCAGTCGAAGAAATTGAACAAAGAATGGAAGGAAGGGTTGGTGAATGGGAGTCGGCTGAAGTTGTACTATGACAACTAGTTGCCTCACAACTCTTGGTAAAAGAAGAATAAAAGGGTCTAGGTACTATTTTCAGTTGAAACAGGGTATCAGACACAGAAAATACAGTCTGCACAATGAGGGGGAGGAAGCATAGAGCAGAAAGCAAAGGCTACACTGCGTAGTCTAAAAGTCAAAGTAGAATAGAAGGATCAGATCTAAAGTGCCTTAGGACGAGTCACAAGTGAGTGTTGGGGGCATGTTGACCCTTGGCTAGGGAAGGAAGTGAAGATCAAGGAAGAAGAAGTAAAATGAAAACTTTGTGGAAGACACAGTGACTATCACTGGGTCGAAGTGAGAAAAAGAGAAAAAAATATGGAGAGAAGTGCAGATAATAAAGCCGATGGATGAGGAGATCAAGGATGACAGATAAACAAGGAAGAAGGATCATGGAAAAGTCAACAAGCAGAAAAATCCACCGTTGGATCCTTTGGAGCACTACGTGAGAAGGAAGGAAAGACAAGCTAGCAAATCCCAGAAAACATAGGTCAAATTGACCTAGGGTTTTAGACACCTAGGGTTTTGGTATCTAGGGTTTTGACACCTAGGTTTTCACCAAAGGATGTCGGTGAATGATTGTATTGTATAAATAGAGGTCTAAAGGGCATAGATTGGGTTGATTCTTTTGGTGGGTATGATATTGTTGTTGATCTAGTTGTATCGTGATTGTGAGTGAGTATTGTTGTGTAAGAGAGAAGTGTTGGGAGAGAGAGCCTTATGGTATTGTAAGACCTTCACTTGTGTGTGAAGGTCAAGTCCTACAGCTGGGTGCACAGGAAGGGGAGATAAAGAGGGAAGAAGAAAGAAGATCTGCTAGCTGAGAGTGTAGACAAGAACTTTACACCATACCTTAATATATCATAAGCATAGTTTTGTGGATGTAGCCCCAGAGAGAGGGTGAACTATGTATATCTTGTGTCGTATGTATGATTGATGTTCTGATATATGTCAATAGTGTGTTGTTATTTGCATTGCTATGTTAGATCATATCTATAACTATGCGGAATAGATCTAGCTTGATAAGTGATAGATGAATTTTGTTTTTTTGTTGTACTAGATCCACTTGATTTTCCCTTGGTTGTAGACATCTCTTTCCTGTAACCCCCTCATAGCTACTTCGGGTGAGACTGCATCTCCTTCACAAGTGTTGCTGAAAAGGCCAATAGTTAGGGCGTTTTGGTGCACTATTGGAGCTGAACCCTGGGTCTTCCCTTATGCCAACAACACCTATGCCTTGCCACCCCCTATTGCCACTTCGGGTGAGACTGTATCTGCTCCATAGGTGTTGCTGAAAGGGCCAATAGTTAGGGATTGTTGGTGCATTGTTAGATTTGAAACCTAGGTCTGCCCATGTGCCAACAAATGGTTTTTTGTTGGGATTAGGATATTCTTGAGGGAATGTCAAGGTGGTTTCCATCGAAGACAGATATTCATAAGTGGATAAAATAACAAGAGAAAGAATTCACTGAAGCTCGGAATAAAAATCCTAATATTAGTACAGAGGATTAGTTGGTAAGATATATCTTTACCGATATACATGATATTTTCTTTGGAGGAATTCATAAGGAGCTATATGAGTGGTTAGCCAAGTTAGCAGATACCCAGTTTGAGATCATATCTAGACCACCTGTGGTTTGGACGTCGACGCTGATCAGGAAGGTCAAGAGAGTTGATAACGTTGTTTCAAGAGAAGTATATCATTGGTTTGATAACACCATTGGAGGGTACATTACTGAGTTTGCTATTGATAGAGTAGAGTCATATAGCCAAGAAGAGAGGTATTTCTTTAAGGGAACGAGAGGAAAATTTGTACAGTTTTTGAAGTTGAAGATCAAGATGTTATTGCATGAGATGAACATATTAAAGATTTAGTAATTGGTCAGATTAAAAATCTAATGTTCAAGAACTCAGATAGTGACAACGACACAGAGGTTGGACACACACACAGTGGGAGGACCTTCAGAGGGGTTCCTCTAGTAAACATGTTTGAGTAGAGCCACAAACCACTGGCACAGGATGAAGGGCTCTATAGTGGAGAAGAAGAAGAGTTATTGAACGAGGAAGATTCATAGTCCTCTAGGGAAGAGGAAGAGAAGACTAAAGAACCTTGCCGAGAAGAATCATAAACTTTAGAAACTACACCAACTGTCTAAGTATGTACTATTACTCCTCATGTTGTTTTAGAAGCATTGAGTAACTAGAGTAGTCAGATTTATCATAGCACTGTTACCAACATTTCATTACATAGTATGTCAAGAAACCTGGGAAGATCTATGGTAGATGAGATGAGGCTACCTATCTTTAGGGGAGATGGATATGAATATCATGATCAACACTGGTTTTTATGAAAATCTATATGGAGTATCAAGCAAGTCAGTGATGAAGTTGTTAAGAGAGATCAATTTAGTACTTCCTTGAGAGACTGTGCACTGATATGGTACATGAAGTTCATTAAAGGAGTTGTACAACCTAAACCATTGAATGATATCAATACTACATTGAATGCAGAATTCAAGAAACCCAAGTTGGACTCGCAATGCATTACAAAACTAAAAGAAATCAAGCAAAGAGTAGTTGAACCTATTTGGGAGTTTGATCATAGGTTTAAGAACTTGAAAAGTTGCTTGAGCTTTCAGATTCTAGATGAAGAGAATAAGGAATGGTTCATTATTTCCCTCTTTCCACACATTAGAGTTCCTCTGATGCAACATAAGGTTTCTTCATGGGTTGAGGCATTGGAGATCACCATGAAACTAGAATCAACCCCTATGGGAGAATCCAACTCAGGTATGAGTCAAATTTTGAGTCAGCTAACTAGCTTATCTCTGCAGGTCGAAGATATGAAGAAAGAAAAGGGAAAATATAAAAGAGAAGACATCTAGTGTATCATATGAAAATCAGAGGGCCATGATAAGGAGAAATGTCCCCTACTTCATGAGTACTTGGACTCTAGAGCTCCGATCCCTTTGAATCAGGTTACTCTACCCTGGTGTGAGCTATGTAGAAATAGACATCAACCTGGCGAATGCTATTACATGCAAAAATATGTCCAAACACCTACCAATATTTACTGCACATTCTGTGAATCTGTGGGGCATGATGAGAAGGATTGTAGGTCTTATGACCTCTTTCATGAAAGGTCAAGAGATACATATAGGATTCAAGGAGAGACATAGTAGGAGGGAAATGCTATGCAGTTTAATTCTCCAGGAAGAGGAAACTTCAACTCTCGCAGTGGATTCAGAGGAAGAGGATGAGGAGGAGGCATGGGTCGAGGTTGAGGTCTGATCATTTGTTATAATTGCACCCAACCAAGTCACTTGGAAAGGGATTGTCAGAACCCTTGTACCACTTGCAACTACTGCAACTCATTTGAACATGTTATTGAGGATTGTCCAACATTATTAGTGAAACTTCAGGAGAGGCAAAGAGGAAACCACCAAGTACAACTTATATCAATAGAACCTCATGGAGAGGATCCCATAGTTGATTTTATCACTAGAGGAGGCATTGTTACATGAGAATACAAGATGACTCCAAAAAAGACTATAGAGGAATCTAGGGTTAGAAGAGTTGCCGAGAAGACACAAGTGTTTGATCTAAGTAAAGAAAATAAAACATTTGAAGAGGCAAGAAGAGAATTGAGAGGAGAACAAACTTCTTCATCAATGGAATAACCAAAAGTGAGATAATGTGGGATGCCTCTGGAATTCAATCATTCTACATCACCCGGAGAAGGAAAAGAGGTAAGAAATCTTGTCAATTTCTTGTATATGTTCATTGATTTGATTAAGGATGAAAGAGTTGTGCAAGAACTACAAAACTTGATCAAATAGTATGAGCCAAGGAAGGTAGTTCCTCTGCTGAATAGAGAATTACATCAAGTATCCAGAAAGAGAAGGACAAACTAGGAACCTCACCTTGATTCTTAGAATGGGGACTATGACATAGACTATGTGGTCCTCTACTTAGGGTCCAAAGTCAACGTTATGACGAAGCAGACCTACAACACTCATGGGAAAACCTAAGTCGATCTATTCCCTTATCATGCTTAGGATGGATAATCAACAGGAAGTAAGCCCCTTTGGAATATTGGAGCATGTCCCTATGGACATCGATGGGGTAAGGACGTTTGTAGACTTCGAGGTGATTGAGATAGTTGATGATAGTTGTCCTTATCTTGCATTCTTGGGCATTGATTGGGCTTTCAACAAGTCGAATGTGTTTGAATTAAAGAAAAAAAGAATGACATTTGAAGGTGATGGCCTTAGGGTCATTGCACCTCTGGATACTGATGAAGGTCGTAGATACACATAACCGATCAGAGAATAAGACTGTGCATATGAGCTAGAGAATATATATAAATTGACAACAAGACAACAAGATTACATTAATCCTATGATAGATGGGAATTTAAGCTGGTGAAGTGACAAGGCCTTCTCATCAGATTCAGATGAAGCACTAAAGATATGGTAGAACAAAATGTATGAATTTTCTGCATGGAGGTGTGCCATATTGACCAGGGAAGTTCATTAGATTGACACAAAAGTAAGTAATCTGCCCACATTTGATGGTTTAAATCATTTAAAAAATTTCTCATTGGAATTTGAAGAAAGTGTACTAGTATAGCAGAGACTGTTGGCACTGGATGAAGCCTTGAAAGAAACACCGATGATATGGTGGAGAACACACAAGAAGAACATCGTGGACTGGGCGCAATGTTGCACTTTGATGTCAGTGCACTTTTTAGAACAAGTCAAAGGGTTTGAAGTTCGATACACAAGTCAGAGTTTCCCAAAGGAACATGTGCAAAGTTGTGAGGAAGCCTAGAGAAACATTCCTCAAGAATAGTGGGTGCATAATTTCATTAACACTTTGGACACAATGCCTATCAATTGGTATCTTCAAGCAGAAATGTGCCTCACCACTTCAGATTGGTATGGTATGAATTATAAATTTGTAGCTACATTTTTATTTGAGAGTTAGTACCCCACAATATATCAAGCTTTACAATTTGTAAGACATAAAGTCTTTGAGGAGGCACCTAACCTCCCTTTGGATAAAGAAGAAGATGAATAGAATCCACCTCTTCAGAAATTTCAAGGTTGTTACAATATCAATGCTGATGAAGATGATGATCCTAAGAATGTGAAAATCGCAGAAACTGAAAAGAAGAGAGACATAGAAGGACCAGGAGTCAAACTACCTTTCATTAGACAACCAATTAAAATCAAGAAAGTTAATATTGGAATAGAGCAAGCACCTAATCTCGCAAACGTTGGAGATTATTGGGATGATGCCACTATTGAAAAGATCACAGAACTACTGCATGAATATCAGAACTTGTTTCCAACCAAGTTCACAGACATGAAGAGAATTAAAGGGCCCATGGGAGAAATGAATATCCCCTTGAAACTAGATGCAAGACCAGTCAAGCAGAGACCTTACAAACTGAATCCCAAGTATAAGAAGAAATTCAGGATTGAACTAGACAAAATGTTGGAAGCATGAATCATAGAACCTATTGAAGAGACAGAATGGATTAGCCCTATGGTGGTACAGGATAATAATTCAGGAGAGATCAAAATCTGTGTAGACTTGAGGAAATTGAATGATGCCTTCTTACATGATCCATTCCCTACACCGTTTACTGATGAGGTGTTAGATAATGTCGAAGGACATGAAGTTTACTCCTTCATAGATGGATTTTGAGGTTATCACCAAATCAAGATTGCTAAGGAAGATCGCCATAAGACCACATTTGCAACATAATGGGTTTCTTTCTAGTATACAATGATTCCTTTCGGATTGAAGAATGCACCAACCATATTTTCTAGGGTGGTGGTCGAAGCATTCAAGGAATTTTTAAATAAATTTTTGGAAGCATATTTTGATGATTGGACTGCTTTTAGCTTATTGAAAAATCATATTGAACGTTTGAGACTAATGTTTGATAAGTGCAGGCAATGTCAGATTTCCCTGAACCTGAAGAAATATATTGTCTGTAAGTAGGGGTTGTTGGTAGATCCTTCCAATATTGCCATAATTGGTGATCTACCTCCCCCTACTTCAGTTAGACAGTTTCACACTGCCCTGGGACATATTGGATACTATAGAAAGTTCATTAAGGGATATGAATAGATATCAACACTGATGGAAAATATTTTAAATAAATATTTCCAGTTTCATTGGTCATAGGAATGTCAGCAGAGCTTCGACACACTAAAACAAAAAATGGTTACTGCCCCTATTCTGGTTTTCCCTAATTGGAGTAAGGAATTTCATGTGCATATCGATGTGTCATATATTGCATTAGGATCAGTGTTAGCACAACCAAGAGAATGATATATTGACCATCTGTTAACCTTTTCTAGCAGGAAGCTCTCCACAGTTGGGATAAATTACACTACCACTGAGAGAGAAGGTTTAGCCATGGTGTACGCACTACAAACGCTTCGACACTACTTTTTGGGAGGAAATTTTAAGATTTTCACTGATCACTCTGTGTTGAAATACCTAGTCAAGAAGCCAATGTTGGGGGGAAGAATATGAAAATGGCTACTATTATTCTAGGAATATGATTTTGAGATTATGGTCAAGACAGGGAGAATGAACAAGGGACCTGACCACTTGTCTTGGTTAGAAAATGGAGAGGAACCTATTAGTTTGGAGGATACACTACCAGATGCACAGTTTTTGGCCATCAGAAAGGTTGATGATCACTTTGTCGAGATAGTTTAGTTCCTGTCAATAGGAATGGCACCTTGCAAATATGCAATCATTCAGAAGAAACATCTGGTAGTTCGCACTGTGGATTTTTCACTTATAGCTTGACAACTAAGATCGGACCTGATGAGATCTTGTGGAGATGTGTTATGGAGGTAGAATGACCACTAATTTTAGCAAAGGCACATTGTTATAACCCTAATTTGCACCAGACAAGCTTACCTGGCATCAATCCATCTTAGATTCCTTCTTTGCCAAAGCACTACTGAACAACTCTTCTTAAAAACACTTTTTCTAAAGGTCCACATGCCCTGCTCTATTAATGCATGCATGGACACACTCGTTGACCCAAAACAACCTGTGTGTACCTACAAAATCATGAAAAAAGGAAAGTTGCCAATAGAACATACAACTTTGGGTGAGTTAACTGAACCTTCTGGCCATGCATGGCTGAGGGTTCACCCAAATACCTAGCTTTTCTAGCCTATAAAAGAAGGGTTAGGGGTCCCATTTGGAAGAGGAGAATCATAGTAAAGAAACTATACCCAATTTCATATTCCCTTTTGTCCCAACCCTTTAGCCTTCCTTGTGCAAAGAGAGAGATAAAGCAAAGAAGTTGGAGGATAGTTGAAGAGGAGCCCAGGACCAGGTTCGTTGAGTAGTGGTCGGCTTCATCATTGTAAGTTGATTTGTTGAAGTTAATAATAAAGAGATACTTTTCCTGTCCCATCATATGAGGTTTTTATGATTTATTGTATACTTTTTTATCGAATATCTAACCCATTAATCTATATATAAAATGCATGTGGATTTTGTTGTTTGTTTTGTGTGAATGCAGGTCAGCCTTGGGAGGAGAGTGTAAGGAAGGATCTATATCAAATGCCCATAATAAGGTATGCTCACTTAACTATGTATTTTCTTAAGAATAATGGGGATTAGGTCTAGGACGACGGTAGAAAGTAGAGATTTTTAGGTCTTTTCTGCATGCATAATCTAACCCTAAGTGCTAGTCTGTAGAGGGATTTCCCACTCACAACAGAATTGGTGACCATACTGGGGATCTCTGGGGTTTTTGGGTATTCTTAAAAACTGGTTTCATTTCTTGTTTTTAAAGTTTCTACAAAAGTCTGAGCTAACAGAGATTCTGGTCTTCCATACTAGTTATCTCTGTTTCTTTGCTTGAATGCATTTGTTTTCTTTTTCTGAGACCCACAGAGGTACATGCATCCTGTATAAGGTATGCACATGTGTACCTACACCCTACCTTCTCACAACCCACATGTACACGCTAACTGAGGAAGTGTCAGTCGCGTGTATGATTCTAGAAAATTTCTTTTAGAGAGGCACTCATCCTCTCCCCTATCAAAAATAGTCCTTCTCAGGGGTTCTCTAGAACTCTTTCTAGTATTTGTTGTTTGCAGTTTGTAGCTTAGGTTTCACCTTAGATTGGTTTTGTTCTATGAAATTTTCCTTCACTTGTTTTCTTTTTCTATTAAAGTAAGTTTCTGAGTCTTCAAGAGATTTTGGTTCTCAATACCAGGAGTCTCTGCCAGTACTTGATTGTTTGTCTTTTCATTTTTGAAGAGTTGCAGAGGTACACATGACCTACATACGGTCTGCATGCATGTACATGTGCTCTAACCTTACATAGCTCGTGTGCACACACTGTTTGTTGAACTGTCAGCAGCGTACCTGTTGAGAATTTTTTTGTTTAAGGAGAGGCAGTCATCCTTTTCCTTGTCAAGAGTTATATCTCGCAGGTTTCTTGGTCTTTGTCATAGTAGCTTAGCCTAGGTTTGGACTCTATTATAGCTTGCTTTTTCATTTAGAACATTTCTTGTGTTTCCTAGCCCTTTTTACTTATTTTTACTGATGAATCGTGCATTCATCAGTTTCTTTTAGAATTTTTTGTTATTTCTTCTTTGTTTGGACGAAAATATAGAAAAAAAATTATTAGTTTGTTAGAGCTCTTTCTTTCCTAGAATTTTTCGTTGCATTTTTATTTGAAAAAGAAAAATAAATTGGCATAGCATTGTGTTTTCTTCTAATTTTAAAAGCATTTCAAAAAAAATAAAATAAGAAATATAATCATTATTTGCTAGTGTTCATGTAAGTTTCATCATTTTTTCGCAAGATTATTAACACCATCAGTTGCATTACCGTACCCTTTTGATTAAATCAAGCCAGTAAAAAGAATGCTAATTAAAATCAAATAGACTTTATGTTTTATAGGGTTCATCAACTAGTCTAGGCTAGAGCCTTGATTTAGGTTGGAGAGGAAACTCTTCAAGGCTGCAAAACATACATAAGAGTCTATGATAGGGAGTGTCAAAGTCCAGTATTGTGAAAGTTATCCGGGACCTCCCTCTAACATAGGGGATAAACATGAGGTCGTGTGCGGAAAGGTAGCAGAGATAACCCCTCCAAAGATGGACCAATCATAGTAGAGAACACATATAGAGGGCTTGTCTTGGGATTTCGTCGATTTCATTTTCCATGGAGCTTCGTGGGTCTTGAATTTGTTTGAGGTCCTCATTTGTCTTCCAAACCACTTTCCTTTGATACCCTTGATAGGTTTCAAGATCGATACCCTGCTCATTGTGGTCTACTCGACTTTCGACTATACCTGCCCGGTGACTGTTCGCGTGCTGGCAACCTAGTCCCCTATCTTTTTTAGAGACATACACAGGTGACTGTGGGGGTATACCATGGTACCTAGGATAGACATCAGGCCACACTTTGCAGAGTATACCCAGAGGGTGCTTCTATGTTCGAGTTGCACTTGCACCGGTAAGTTGCTCTAGTGTTGGTTGTTGTAACTTTTCTTCCAACTAGTTAGTCATTTTCTTGATTTTCCTTTAGGAACTTTTAGCATGTGCTTTGTGCTCCCTAGTTTTCCATAGTGAGTTAGTCAGTCATGGATTTGGGTCTCTAACCTAGGGTGGTAGACCACCCACTTCGTCGGCTGTGAGGACTTTTTGGTCTTCCACTTAGAAACGTGGAGCCGCCTCTTTATAGGCATTGTTTTGATACCACTAGTTTACAAGAGTCTGTGCAAGAGACTTTTACGGACTTGAATGATCCCGCAAGGGGAGAAACTGTTTATAGGATATTTATGGATAATTTTTCCAACTATACCAACCAAGGAACCCATTCACAAGGGGATTCTTGTGCTTTTCCCTTCTTCAGAAATGTTGGTGTCCTTTGATGGCCACTTTTTACATTCCTGGGTTGAATGTGGGATTACCGGTTTGGTTGGGTACCATTCCAAATGTCCCAAATGATCTTGATGCTTCTAAATTAAGCACCTTAAGTCATGGGCACCTTGTTGATGTTTCTTCATCAGCAAAGTATTCTCCTCCTCCTTCTCCCGCCTCTGATGAAAGTACAGTTACTAGTAACCAAAAGTCTAAACGAAATAGAAAGAGGAAGAATAGGAAGAAGAAATCACCAACCTCTGTGAGTCATGTTGGAGATAGGTCAAAAACTTCTGCAAGTCACATTGAAGACCAGCACCTAGCCTCTACAAGTTATACTGGGGGAACACACCCACCCTCTACAAGTCATGCTTGGGGAGAAAGTCCAATCACTGGTAGTCATACTGGTAATAAGTATGTAGCCTTTGCAAGTCATGTTATCGACCCATCTCTAACCTATGCAAGTCATGTTGGAGATGTGAAACCAACCACTGCTAGTCATTCTAGGGGCATTAATTCTATTGAGAAACCTAGACATATAGGACATAAGCCTAAGTTCCCTTGTAAGATTTGCAAGGGAGATCACCTTACTCATTTGTGCCCTGATATTCTAGAGGTACAAAGATTGTGGTCCCTATCTACAATCTCTTCTAATTCTGAGTCTTCTAAGGTTTCCTCATAGCTTATTCAACCATTGGTTGAGAAAGTGGTCATGCTGATGCAGTCATCAGCTGATCCCACTCTTGTGGGGGGTGAGGTGCCTTTAGAACATGTAGTCTCACGGCCTATTCAACCATTAGTTGCGAAATTGGTCATACCGATGTAGTCATCAGTTGATCCCACTCCTCTTTTGGGGGGGTGAGGTGCCTTTAGACCTTGTAGTCTCTCAGCCTATTCAACCATTGGTTGAGAAAGTGGTCATGCGGATGCAGTCATCAGATGATCCCATTCCTTTTTTGGGGGTTGAGGTTCCTTTAGACCATGTAGTCCCACAACCTATTAAACCATTGGTTGTGAAAGTGGTCATGCCAATGAAGTCATCAGATGATCCCACTCTTCTTTTGGGGAGTGATGTGTCTACCGACTATGTTCTTAGAATTTTTGGTTCAGTACTTTCAGAACAAGGGGGCATTCCACTCGTTCCGAGCACACCCCCTCCAAGCCCTAGGATGGTTTCCTTTGATTGGAATGACCTTGTTGAGCCTCGTCTTCCTTCTGCCGCACCTTTTCAAATAAGGGTTGAATTTAATTCAACAAACATTTATCGATGTATTGTGGATGAAGGAGCCTCTGGACGTATTTTATCCTCCTCGGTTTGGAAAGTCTTGGGAACTCCCAAGATTGTGTCTTATTCGCATGATTTGTTGGCTTTTGACAGACATCCTAGTGAATATTTGGGGATTCTTCCTTAGTTGCATATCTCATTAGGTGGGAAGATTGTCTGTGTCGATTTTATAGTGGTGCAAGGCTCGTTAGATTTCAATATGCTTCTCAGGCATGATTATGTATATGCTATGAATGTTGTGGTATATACGCTCTTCTGGGTGATGCACTTCCCTCACAATGGAAGCATTGTTACTATTGACCAGCTAGCATCTGATAATCACCATCCTAATTCGACATTATTTCAGACTACCCCTTTATATGTTCATAGTGTTCATGTAGACTCTACCCCACCATGGGTTAATTATGTGGCATCTTATCCTCGATGTTCAATTTCTTCTGAATAGGAACCTATGAAATCATGTTGGCCTTCCCGAGACTTAGTCTCAGCAATTGATCCATTGGTCTATCCAATGGGGGCATGGGAGCCCTTGTTTCCCCCTCTTGGTCCAAGTAGGCTTGAGTATCCTTCTGAGTATGATCTCATTGTTAGTAGATCCTCAAGCCCTCGTGATCGTGATTCTTCGCTGATAGACTCTACCAGTCCTGGTTAGAACCTCCATCGTCATATGGAGTATGCTCAGTTTACTTCACCCTTTGGGACTTTCGACCCTCGTTTGTGTGATTTCTCAAATTTTGAATTTCCTTCAGTTGAGGCTATCCTTGAATCCATGACTACGGTTTCTATCCCGCAGGAGGACTTACAACATGGTTTGTGTTTTCTTTCCTTTTGGGAGACTTCCCAAGTTGATTATCAAAGAGACTCTTGGTCTGAGCCTAGCAGCGGGATCTACCTGAACCAGTTTCATACATGAGTTGTAGCCCCCATGGAGTCTTCTTTAAGCCCTTTTCAGACTCCCTAAATATGAAAAGATTGTCGAGTGACATTGTTTCTTCACACTCGTTAAATTGGTCCAGAAGAATGTTCCTTGCATGGGTCTTCTTTTAATCCCTTTTCAGACCCTCTAAACATGAAAAGATTGTCGAGTGATATTGTGGCCTTTCACACTCATTAAACTAAAATTTGAAGTCATGTCTGTCCGATGGTAGTTTACCCCTTTTTTGGTCTGGATGGTCAACTGTATGAACAAAGGTATACTCTAAGGAACTTTAGTTCTCTAGAAGAGTACTCCTAGGTATCATTTTAACCCTTTTTTGGGCCTGAGGGACTAAATTTACAAAAAAGGAACCCCCACGAAGTCCATAGTTAAGCTCTTTTCAGACTCCCTAAAATTGAAAAGATCGTCGAGTGACCTTATTCTTTCACACTCGTTAAAATGGTCCAGAAGAACATTCTTGACGGAGTCCATAGTTAAGCTTTTTTCAAACTCCTTAAAAATGAAAAAATGGCCGAGTGATCTTGTCTTTATCACACTCATTAAAATGGTTTTGAATAGACATCTTGTTGATGCTAGTCTACCCCTTTTTCAAATCTACTAGACTACCTTCAAAAAAGGCACCCCAATGGAGTCTCCTTTTACGTTTTTTCAGACTCTCTAATTATGAAAAACCACTGAGCTTACCTTCTCTGGGCTCATTAAAATTACATTGAAGGATGTTACCATTATGTGTTTTGATAACCACATTTTCATACCTGCGTATTTGGTCTAAATGTTGGCTCCATGTTTCTCCCAACTGAACCATCTAAAGCATACCTTATATGCAAGCCTTGTAGAACTTTGCCTCTACGTCTTAACACCTTTGCCCCTGAAGGATTTTTCTCGAGTCTCATTGCTCTGAACATCAATATTGTCCTTGCACATTGAAATTATATGTTTGTAACACTCCTTCCTCCATTGTAATGTAACATTCTTTTATTCCTTTTTCCAAAATCATTGAAAAAGACGAAAAAAAAAAAGAATAAATATACCCCAAAAAGAGGAAGGGAAAAATATTTTATTTATTGGTAGCACAATAAGTCGCCATTGGATAAAGCACATTTGTCCGTTTGTTCATCAAACTATGGGATTTAATACGACCTTAGGAAGTTGTTCTCGCTACATAGAGTTGTTTCCTCTGTTTGGTTATTGTTCCAAACATATGGAGAGTTTGTGTTGCCTCCTGGTTCGTAAACTTATGATTAATACCATGTTGCCTGAGTCTCATCATTTTTTGTGCTGATGTCCAAGGGAAGTTTTTACCAAGCTTGAGTTAGCCCCTCTGTAGTTTGTCTCTTTCCCTCATACCCGACCATCTTGAATGTCCAATCAAGTCTTTGTTCAAAATCAATGAAGCCTTCAATCTGATCATCAAGATTCTCTAGTCCATGATCGATGAGCAGTCGAAGACCTATGGGTAGTGAATTCGTACACTCATATTACACTCCTACCCAAGCTTTGAATATTTTGAAGCTGTTTCTTGAGCTCTGAAGACCTCATCTCCAACCATCAGGCCTTATCATCTTCTGAGAAGATGGATACTCTACATGTATATCTTTTCAATTTTGAGATGTAGCTCCACTGTGTATTGTTCGCAACTACAATTTATATAAATTATATGACATGGATATACAATGTATTTGATTGGTAGCCATGAGTTTATTCTATCCTGAGCATTGGTATGCCCACATTGGTGAGACAATTGTTATTTTTGTAGAGGACGCCTCTCGATTTCTAGTCCTTGGGCTCACTTGTTTGGCACATCAGTAAAGATTGGTAATGTATTTCGGCCATCAGATGCTCTTTTGACCTCACACATTATGGGGCATCTATTATAACCCTAATTTTCACCAAACAAGCTTACCTAGAATCAAGCCATCTTAGATTCCTTCTTTGCTAAAGCACTATTGAACAACTCTTCTTAAAAACACTTTTTTATAAAGGCCCACACACCCTGCTCTATTACTGCATGCGTGTACATGCTTGTTGACCCAAAACAACGTGCGTGTACCTACAAAAGCATGAAAAAAGGAAATTTGCCGACGAAACACACAGCTTTAGGTGATTTAACTAAACCTTTCGGCCATGCATGGCCAAGGGTTCCACCAAATACCTAGCTTCTTCTAGCCTATAAAATAAGGGTTAGGGGTCTCATTTGGAAGAGGAGAATCATAGTAAAGTAACTATACCCAATTGCATATTCCCTTTTGTCCCAACCCTTTAGCCTTCCATGTGCAAAGAGAGAGATAAAGAAAAGAAGTTGGAGGATAGTTGAGGAGGATCCCAGGACCAGGGTCGTGGAGCAGTGGCTGACTTCATCATTGTAAGTTGATTTGTTGAAGTTAATAATAAATAGATACTTTTCTTGTCCCATCATATGAGGTTTTTATGATTTATTGTATACTTTTTTATCGAATATCTAACCCATTAATCTATATATCAAATGCATTCAGAGTTTGTTGTTTGTTTTGTGTGAATGCAGGTTAGCCTTGGGGGGAGAGATGCAATCAAAAAACAATCAAGCGTAAGGAAGGATCTTCATCAAACGCCCATAATAAGGTATGCTCACTTAACTATGTATTTGCTTAAGAATAATGGGGATTAGGTCTGGGATGACAGTATAAAGTAGAGATCTTTAGGTCTTTTCTGCATGCATAATCTAACCCTAAGTGCTAGTCCATAGAGGGATTTCCCACTCACAACGCACATGAAGGCATCGCAGAAGGACATTATGCAAAAAAGAAAAGGAGCAGAAGGTTCTTAGAGTTGGCCTTTGGTGGCCCACTTTACACAAATATGCTAAAGAATACTACAAATCCCGTGATGTATGCCAAAGAATTGGGAAACCTTCTAGAATTGATGAGATGCCTTTAGCACCTCATCTCACTTTACAAATATTTGAGAAATGGGCCATTGATTTTGTGGGACATATCAACCCACCAGAAAAGCACACAGGAGATCGATACATAATCACTGCGACAGAATATTTGACCAGATGGGTAGAAGAAAGAGCAGTTAAGGAATGTAGTGCAACTACAACTCCATGATTCATATTTGATGATATCATAACCCGATTTGGATGCCCGAAGATCCTTATGAGCGATCAAGGTACACATTTTATTAATAAGACTATTGAAGCCTTAACTTAGGAATTTGAAGTTC
The DNA here is from genome assembly GCA_000966675.3 of Picea glauca. Taxonomy (NCBI): domain Eukaryota; kingdom Viridiplantae; phylum Streptophyta; class Pinopsida; order Pinales; family Pinaceae; genus Picea; species Picea glauca. The sequence goes on from JZKD02S1952605.1 coordinate 162,004, forward strand.
ATCATCAGAAGAGTATGCCATACCACCCACAAGTGAATGGAACAGTCGAAGCTTTCAATAAGATCTTGGAGACAGAGCTAACAAATATTTGTAGTGTGAACAAAGATGATTGGGATTTGAGAGTGCCAGCAGTACTATGGGCATATTGAACCACTTGCAAGAAGATGACAATGAAAAATCCCTTTAAGTTAGTTTATGGTCTGGAAGCAGTGGTACCTATGGAATATTTGGTTCCTAGCTTAAGAATTGTAGCATTCACATATATGGATGACACTGGTTCTATTCAAAATAGGCTTGCATAGTTGGTAGAACTAGAGGAATATATGTTTATTGCAGGATTCCATTAGCAGGTACAAAAGGAATGAGAGAAGGCTTACCATGACAGAGATATCAAGAGGAAAGCATTCAAAGAAGGAGATTTGGTATTGGTATATGAAAAAAAGTTCATGAAGCATCCAAGGAAGTTCCAGACACATTGGCTTGGGCCATATGAGGTTGCCTATGTTACAGAAGGATGAGATACATAGTTGAATACTGTGAATGGAGAATGGAAGGAAGGTTTAGTGAATGGGACCCAGTTGAAATTGTGCTATGACAACCAACTACCTTGCAGCTCTCAGTAAAAGCATAAGAGGAAGGGTCTAGGTACCATGTGCAGTTGAAACTAGGTACCAAACACAAAAAATATAGTATGCACATAGTGGGGAGGGACAGAGAAGAAAGCATAAGATGCTCCGTGTAGTTTGAGGTCAAAATGAAACAGAAGTTTCAGACCTACAGTGCCTCGGGATGAGTCACATGTGAGTGTTGGGGGCCTGTTGGCCCTTGGTTATGGAAGAAGGCATAGATTAAGGAAGAAAGGAAAAGTATGAACTGCACGGAAGGCATAGTGACTGAGAATGGGTCGAAGTGGTCAAAGAAGCATAAATGAAGGAGCGAAGTAAGGGAAAATGAGTCATTGAATGAGAATATTGAGGAAGACAGATCAACAAGGAAAGATAGATCGTGGACAACTCAGAAAGTAGAAGAAGATATCAACAAGTGCTTTGGAGCACCTCACAGGAAATAAGGAAAGATAGGCTGGCGAAGCTCATAAAACATAGGTCAAGTGGACCTAGGGTTTTAGACACCTACGGTTTTGGCATTTAGGTTTTTGACACTTAGAATTTGGTCTAAGGTTGTTTGGGAGCCATTGTAATGTAAAAATAAATACCTAGATGAGAGAAGAAGGGTTTGTCATTATGGGAGAAGAGAGTGATTATTGTTGTTGTGTGAGGAGAGTATTTTGTTGCGGGAGCATTATTGTGTTGTAAGATCTTCAGCTGGGTGAGAATATCAAACTTGTAGCTGGGTGCATAGGCAAGGGAGAGAAGAAGAGAAAGATAAAGAGATATACAAGCTAGGTGCGCAGATAGAACTATATGTCTTCATATAATATATCAAGAAACGCAGTTCTATGTACATAGCCCTAGGGAGAGGGTGAACCACGTATATATTGTTGTCCTCTATGGTTGATGATGTGTTCTTTACTTTATGTTATTATGTTGTTGCATTATTGTACTAGATCTGATATATAACTATGTGAAGTAGACTTAAGATGGTAAATAATAACTAGTTCTTTGTGTTGTTGTTTTGGACCCACTTTGCATTTTATCTAGTTGTAGACACTTGTTTCTTACAACCCCCTATTGCTACTTCAGGTGAGACTGCATCTACTCCATAGGTGTTGTCGAAAGGGCTAGTAGTTATGGTTTGTTGGTGCATTGTTAGAGTTGAACCTTGGGTCTACCTTTGTGCCAACAAAGCCTCTACAAGTAGATGAAGGAGCCTTTGCATGAGTTGCTATCTTTTGATAGACGTCCTAGTGAGTATTTGGGGATTCTTCCTCAGATTCCTATCTTGTTAGGTGGGAATACTATCCTTTTCGATGTTATAGTGGTTCAAGGCCCGTTATATTTCAATATGGTTCTTGGGTGCGATTATGTATATGATATGAACTTTGTGGTGTCTACACTCTTCCAGGTGATGCATTTCCCTCATAATGGAAGCATTGTCACTATCAACCAACTAGAATCTGATAATCACCATTCTAATTTAGCATTGGTTTAGGCTACCCATTTATATGTTCCTACTGTTTGTGTAGACTCTACCCTGCCATGGATAAATTATGTGGTGTCTTATCCTCAGTGTTCAATTGCTCCTGAGAAGGAACTTGTTCACTCATATTTTCCTTCTCGAGACTTGGTCTCAGAAATTGATCCATTGGTTTATCCAATTGGGACATGTGATCCCTTTCTTCCCTATCTTGGTCTAAGTGATATTGCATTTCCTTTTGAGTATGATCTAACTTTTTATAGATCCTCAAACCCTTTTGCTTGTGATTATTCATTGATAGAATCTGTCGGTCTTGGCCAGAACCTCCATCATTATATGGAATATGGTTAGTTTGCTTCTCCCTTCAGGACCATTGACCATCCTCATTTGTGTGATTTATTAGATGTTGAATTTCCTTTGAATGAGTATATCCTTGAAGCCACGACTATGGATTATATACCATGGGAATATTTGTACCATGGTTTGTGTTTTATTCTCTTTTGGGAGACTCTTTAGGTTGACTATCGAAGAGTCTCTTGGTTAGAGCCTTGCAGCGAGGTCTACTTGAACCAATACTATGGATGAGCCGTAGGGTTGTGCAGTGCCTTATACCATATTGTACATTCTATATTTGTTGTTTTCAAGTTTTTTATTCAGTAGCAACTCTTATTTTCCAAATTTTCTATCTATATTGGATTTATTAACTTTTGTATGAGTGTTATTGGCTTTGTTAAGTACCAAATATTGGATACAAAATCACCATAGTAGATATACAATAACAATATAGAAAACCATCCCTTTATTATATCAAAACCCTTGAGGTAGGGAAAGACCATAAAATCGATCCTATTATGGAAGGGATCATCTCCTGTTCACTTGCCTCTTCGAGGGAGAATCCTCTTATTGAGCTACCGCTCCAAATACAATAATTCTCTGCATGTCCCATTACATTGTTTGAACACCTTTATATAGTGCTACTAACCACCTAATAAAATTCTAGAGGAGTAACCTTCTAGAAGTATAACCTTCTAGTAATTCCTCTTACATTTATTATATCTAACTACCACAGTGAGCCTTATTTAATACTATACTAGACCTAGACCACCTTACATTGAATGGCCTCCACTATTATCACTATGGGCCCTCTTCCCCCCCCCACTACCTCTCTATCTACCTAACATTCCATTACCCTTATGAAAGTGTTGTCCTCAATGCTTGATGTACAACCATATATCAGGGTCCCATGGATAATTGTGGACCATAGTGCTAAAATAGACTAGAGAATCAGGGTCCCATGGAGAAATAAAAACCAACATGCTGAAGTATTCCAACTTCCATTGTAAGTTAGGGTTCCATCTCCAAGTGCTCATGTGAAAACCACACGGAAGATATCTGAACTCAAGAACCAACTAAAAATGATGCTCCAAAGTTCTACATTGATCATGGGGATCCAAATATCCAGATCCCTCCATATCCAAAAGATCATCTAAATAACACACTAGTATTGGAGAATACTAAAAAATAATATTCATAGAAGGCTCTGGACTTTTCTCCAAAATGTTCTCTACATAAGGTGAAGTAGATTCATCAAATAAAATACGAAAGTGGTTTTCATCCCAGAAATGACAACTATCCAAATACCAATCATCAAAATCAGCCTCAAAATCATACCAAACATAGACTTCTTGATTATATGGATCCATGATTTTTGTAATAAGATATCTCTCCTATATGCCAGCCAAGGACCTTCGAACATTTTATCAATTATCACTAATAATTTGTTTCCCATCATGAATATGTTTCTCAGTGGCTTCAATCTTCTGTAGAATGCCCTCAAGGGATGCAAACTTATGTGAATGTTCCATGAGAAATATAATATTCATTGAAAACACCACATATAATGTACCAAAATAAAGATATCAAAATTATCTATTCAATGGTACTGATATGGTAGCAATTTGAGCACACTGTGAAAATTTATGAACTCTGTAGTCCCATCGTCGTCACAAAAAACCCCAAAAATCATTGATTTTAAATCAGCGATATCTTCACTTCCCGAACTCTGATTGAGATGATTTTTGTTTTTAAATCAACTACTTTTGAAAGAGGAACTTAGATCTATAATTGTTTTAGCATTTTCAGCCTCCATGGTCTACATAAATATGTTTACAAACTTGTTGTTGGGAAAAACACCCTACGGACTAGCAAATTAGGGTCTGACTTTGCATCCAGATTTGACCGAATAGAAACTAATTTTTTACCTACATCCCAAGATTTAAACCCCTTTTTCTTAGTGAATGCATGGAAAAGGACCACCTACCTTATTACCGGCATTTGATGTAGATCCTTCGTTGTGCTTGATTACTTGTTTGCGCTGCTCCTTCCAAAGATGACCTGCACTCAAGACAAAGAAAAACTATGCATGCATGCTACTTCTATACTCAAGGGTTAGAAATCAAACATAAACCAATCGAATCATAGACAACTCATGAATTGGGATGGAAAAATCATTCTTTTTATTACGTAAAGTGAATCAACTTACAAAAGCTGAGACTGGCCACTGCTCCTTGAACCTGATCCTGGGCTCCTCTTCTTTTGTCCTTCAACTGCTTTGCGTTAAATCTCCTTTGGCATGAGGAAAGGCTAAAGGGTTGGGACAATGGAATACGTAAATAGACAGAGTTTCTTCGCTATATTTTTTCCTCCAAATGGTACCCCTACCCCTTCTTTTATAGGCTAGAAGGAGATAGGGTTTTGGACGAACCCTCGACCATGTATGGCCGGGAGTTTCAGTTAACTAACCCATAGAATTTTTTTTCGTCGGCAACTTTCCTTTTTTTGTGCTTTTGTAGGTACACATGGGTTGTTGTGAGTCAGACAACGTGTACACGCATGCAGTAATGGGTTAGGGCACGTGGGCCTTTACACAAAAGGATTTTCAAAGAGTTGTTCAGTGGAGTTTTGGCAAAGAAGGGATATGAGTTGGCCTGATGCTAGGTAAGCATGTGTGGTGCAATTTAGGTTTATAACAGATTCCCCCTAATGTGTGAGGTTAGAAGATCATCTGATGGCCGAAATACATTACCAATCTTTACTGATGTGCCGAACGAGTGAGCCCAAGGATCAGGAACCAGGAGGTGTCATCTGAAAAATAAAAAATGTCTCACTGAGGCGGGCATACCCATGCTCGGGATACAATAGAACCATGGATACCAATCAAATAAACTATAGATCCATGTCAAATAACTATAAAGAGTAGCCGTGAATAATACACAGCGGAGCTACATCTTGAAATCAGAAAGATATACATATAGAGTATCCATCTTCTAGAAGCTGATTCGGCCTGATGGATGGACTTCAGAGCTCGAGAAACAACTTCAAAATATTCTAAAACTCGGATAGGAGTGTAATATGAGTGTACAATTGCACTACCCAGAGGTCTTCGACAGCTCATAGGTCGTGGACTTGATAATCTTGATGATCCAACTGAAGGCTTCAGTGATTTTGAACAAGGACTTGATTGGAAGTTCAGGATGGCCAGGTATGCGGACAAGAGACATATTGCAGAGGGGCCGACTCAGGCTTAGTGATAAACTTCCCTTGGACAATATCACGACAAGTGATGAGACTTGGGAAACATATACGCTAATCATAAGTCTATGAAGCAAGAGGCAGCGCAAACTCTCCATATGTTTGGAAGAATAACCAAACGGTGGAGGACACAACTCTATATAGAGAGAAAAGCTTCCTAAGGTCATACTACATCCCATAGTCTAATGAACAAATGGACAGATGTGCTTTATCCAAGGGCGACTCATTATGCTGCCAATAAAGAAAATACCTTTCCCTTCCTCTTTTTGGGGTATATTTGATTTTTTTGTTCTTTTCGATAATTTTTGGAAAAAGAATAAAGGAATATTACGTTACAATGAAGGAATGAGTATTGCAAACATACAAGCTCAAGGAACAAGGACAAGACTGATGTTCCAGTAAAATGATACTCGGGTAAAATCCTCCGGTGGCCAAAAGTGTTAAGACACAGAAGCAAACTGTCACAAGGCTAGTGGATAAGGTATGCAAATGCGGTTGATAGAACACACAATGGTAACGTTCTTCGATGTAAGTTTAACGAGCCTAGAGAAGGTAAGTTCGGTGATTTTTCATATTTAGAGAGTCTGAAAAAACATAAAAGGAGACTCCATTGGGGTACCTTTTTCAAAGATAGTCTAATCGGTTCAAAAAAGGGATAAACTAGAACCAATTAGACATCGATTCAAAACCATTTTAATGAGTGTGATAAGGAAAAGATTACTCGGCTATTTTTTCACTTTTAAGGAGTCTAAAAAAAGATTAACTATGGACTCCGTCAAGAATATTCTTCTAGACCAATTTAATGAGTGTGAAAGAATAAGGTCACTCGACAATCTTTTCAATTTTAGGGAGTCTGAAAAGAGCTTAACTATGGACTCCATGGGGGTTTCTTTTTTGTAAGTTCGGTTCCTCAGGCCCAAAAAATGAATAAAATTATAACTGAGAGTACTCTTCTAAAGAATGGAAATTCGATAGAGTATACCTTTATTCGTACAGTTGACCATCCAGACCGAAAAATGGGTAAACTACTGACGGACAGACATGACTTCAAATTTCAGTTTAATGAGCGTGAAAGGCCAGAAGGTCTCTCGACAATCTTTTCATTTTTAGAGGGTCTGAAAAGGTCTTAAAAGGAGACCCGTTATTTTTAGGAGTCCTGAGGGTGAGACAAAGAGAGAAAAAGAATCATGCAAATGAGGCTCAAACTCATATTCAGGAAAGACTATACAGACTCCCGAGCCTACATTGTTTTTAGAAACGACATGGACACCACAATGCAACCAAGACCTACCTAGGGCATCCATGTTCTGGTAAGCTCTACCACCAAGTTGTGACACTTCGAAAGAAAATATGATGGTTCTATGTCACAACCTGATGGGATCGATCCTATAGCATAGGAAAAAGACAATGAGGTGCAAAAGTCAGGGTGGTAACCTAACCTATATTCTCAAGTTGATTTTTAAATTTTTTTTACGGTTCGTCAATATTTTCTCAAAACTCAAAAAAAAGTCCCAATACCTGAGAAAATCCCTCCCATATAACTCCTGAATCACTCTAAATGGTTTTTGGTATAAAGAAACTGATAAGGGAGGCCAAAAAAGTGACAAAGAGAGGCCAAAAAGTCTATAAATAGAAGTTGGCAGCTCATTATCACCATTGTTGATTTGGAAATTGACTCTAGAGCCAAAAGACCCCCTTTGCCAAAAACAGTGATTCCGAGAGCTACAGTGGATGAAATGAAATTCTGCTTGGACCAAGTAAGTACGAAATACCTTATCTAGCTATTCAATACTTCAATTTCATTTTTTAGTTTGTTTTTTGGGTGGGCATCGACCTTAAAAGGTCATCCCTAGGTACACGTGGGCTGTCCCTAGACAGGCCGCATGTACATTCGGGCAAAGTAAAGTCTGCCCGCGTGTACATGCGACTATCGTCTCTATAGCCCGTGTGTACCCCCCCTTTTGTAGTGAAAAGAAAACCAAAAGAAAGTACTGACCCTCCTTCACCTTGTTGTGTTGGCAGGATGTATGTCCAGTGGAGGGAAACGAAGCATGAGGCAATCAATGAGTTGATTGCAGCAGATCCGAATGTCATGGTTGTGTTAATGCAATGCGGTTTACTAAAATTATTTATATGTTCATTTATGTGCGCACAACCAAGGCTACTGAATGCCTTGATTGACCACTAGCACCTTCATGCAAAGGCTTTTATGCTAGAGGGGAAATCACTGGTGCCCACCATCGAGGATATCTACTTTCTGACTGGCCTCCCAAGGAGAGGGGAACCAATCAACTTCCAGATGTTTCCTGCAAGACCGAGTAAGATCTTGGAACTAATAGCCGAGCATTGTGAGGCTGGTACTGACTGTGTGGGCTCCCAGGTACCTATTAGTAAGATTACTAGCTTAGCGTTGCAAACTATATTGTTACTGATTGGGTGGATTACCAGCTCAACAGTCTTGCATCAGGCGTCTCGCGCACAGATGAATTGTGCCATCCAGTGCATGAATGCACATATTTTTAACTAGAGTACCACACTGCTCGAGTGCATGAAGACGCAATTGACAAATTGTTGACAACAGACACAGAGGAAATTCGGGTTTAGGACCATCTTGTGTTCATTCTTTTTTGAGAGAGTTCTGAGTTTTAGTCCTCGAGTTGTAGTATGAGGACATCAAAGCTCATTCCTTGCAGTGTGTAGATGGGCAGTATTACTGCCGTGACAGGGTGGTGGAAGGACCGTCGAGTCCTTCGACGATGATTTCTTTGTGTGGTTGTCATGATAGATCCCTGTGATTGAGGACTACCCATATGCAGGGATAGATTTTTCTAGAGATCCTGAGATACCCGTGGCTCTTGGTGAGGAGCGAGGGGAGATGGGTAAGTCTCCACCTTTGTAGTTTTTTTATTTTCATATGTAATTTTTATGTCATTTTTGTTATATATATAATTTTTTTGTATGCCAGAGTATTTGACAGATAAACATTTGTTGCATGCAGATGTGGGACCCGTGTGACCTATCGATTATGCATGGAACAAGTGTCATCCACGGCCATAAGCCATAGCTACCGCTGTTAGGGGAACAACAGTAGCAGGGAACCCCCTAGCTGGAGAGGCCGACAGGGTCCTTAGACGAATTGAGTGGAACTTCACTATGCTCACTCGCACAGCCCCGATGGCAGAGATAGAGGACTTGCCACCATCCATGAAGCCTCATGTAGTGGGGGAACCTCGGACATGGGTCCATATGTTTAGGCATTTAGCCTGTGATGTGGATGAGTATAATAGGGCCCATAGGCCCTGAACCTACTTAGAATTTTGATGTGCCACGAGAACCTACTTGTATATATTTTTTGAGGGCATAAGCCCGGTGACTCGTTACTATTTCCATTTTTGAGGCGCTTGTGTCCATCTATGTACTCTGGTTATTTTATGATGTTATATATGGTTTTTATGTTTTGTTTATTATGGATTCTATGTGCAAAAATGTATTTACATGTTCATGTCAATGTTCTTTCATATGTGTGCAAGATGCCAATCTAAAATTCGATTAGCTAGAGTATCTGTAATTTGGTTTAATCTCCTAGGAACATGAAAATATGTAATATAATCAAAGTTTCATTCTAAGAGACGTACCCTAAGGAATCGTTGGTGTAAAGTTGGATCATGAACCCGATATACTTTGTTTAGCTGTGACACACCAGTTGAGTGTCGAGATAGACCCAGAGATGAGAGATACCTAATGAAAATGTGTCATGAAGCAACTTAATAACTGCGCTATACTCTGCGACATTATTTGTGGTGTCGCCTAAGCATATACCTCCGAAAGATAACAACTGGCCCTGAGGTGTAAAGATTACCCAAGCTGCAGAGGCAAGCCTCTGTGTGTGTCGACTAGCACCGTCTGCATACCCAACAAACACCTCAGAATCAATTGACATATGCCATATTGATTAAAGATAACATCAATGACACGTCCATAACACTTAAAAGAAACTTAAAAAGTAATAGTACAAAGACTATACATATGTTACATAAAGTTACCCACAATGACCTATCTATGAGTAATACTTCTTGAGGTAGAACCCATTTCTAGGCTCTGCCAAAGCATTCCCTTCAAAATCAACCAAATGATAAGCGCCCTTTTTTAATACCTCTTTTATGATGAAGGGTCTGAACCACATGGGTTTAAACTTTCCT
>JZKD02S1952605.1:177216-193132 GCA_000966675.3 Picea glauca
TTTGACCAGCCCACCATGAGGATTGAGCTCGGATTTGGTGTCAAATCAACTTGGGAGTTGATCCATTAGTGGTTGGGAGGCCGACCAATTTCAATAAATGTGTCGTTTAGCAGGCGCGCGGGTTTTTGGCCCAACAGTCGCGCCTTGTGCACATATGCGCACTTTGTACGATGCTATTACGCGCATACGCGCGCACACTCAGATGATGTAAAGCGCTCTTCAAATTTTTGGTCTTTTGGTATAGTTTTTGACCCTTTTTGCAATGCTATGGCATTAATCCTATGCCATGAATGACTCCAGTCCTGTTTTGACAATGTGGAGTTCTTGTCACCACATGCGGACGAAATTTCAGTGATAACACTAAATTCCAAGGTCCTGGTATGTGTGCCCCCTGTGCAGGAATAGTACCTTGTGCAGGAGTAGATTGTTCAAAAATGGGGTTTCCCCCAGACGGGAAAGCGACTGATGAGAAAGTGTTGTTACCAAATGTTTTGTTCCAAAAAATGGTGTCGAACCTACTAGCATACTATGCGAAGGGGGTCCCTGACTCCCTGCTCCAAATAAACTAGTGTGTGTAGGCTGCCCGGTGGACTGTTGATGCGGACCACCAAGTGAAGGGGACGAAGGAGGGATATGAACTCTGGTGTAAGGAAAAGAATTAAAAGGGACAAGAGTGCCCCCAAGGTGACCTTGCAGAGGAGCACTAGAGATCCCTACCCCTAGACCCAAAGTCTATAAAGTGGAGTAGGTTAGTACAAGACTTGTACCCAAACTAAGCATACCGTATGAAAATAGAGGGCTTGTCGCACCAGGTGTGAAGGGAGTTGTGGCCGCCACCATAGATGGGTTCGATCCACTGTGTGATGTAGTTGCAGCTGAAACCATGGTGGATCGGACCGATGAAGGTAGGTTAGGAGATGACTCTCCTATGGTGGCAACTGTGATGGGCATTGATGAAATCCCAGAAGGAGTAACAACATTTGTTTCCATAGTTGTGTGAAGCACTGTCTGGCATTTGTGAAATTGGATTGGTACAATAAACGGTGCCAAGATATCAGTGTTTGTGGTTTCAACTGAGCCAAGAGCGGTTGCTTCAAGGTTCAAAATGGTTGATTCCTCCGAAAGTTGTTTGGGCACAAAGGTTTGTAACCCGGTCGCTTCAAAAGACCCTTGTTGGTCTAGATTCTGCCTTAATGGTGGCGAGGGTGGCTCTAGTGTAACAGGTGGCAGGCCAAGAAGCCTTCGTGACTGACGGAGCTTGGGATCCTCCACTGTGTGAGAAGATACAAGACACGCTAAGGTATTCTAAACATTCAAAAGTAAAACACACTAAAAATAATCCCCTAAGAGATAAGACAAGCAATCACTAAACTATTTGGAAGAATAGTTACAACAACCAACACTATAGCAACTTACTGGTGCAAGTGAAACTCGAACGCAGAAGCACCCTCCGGGTATACTCTATAAAGCATGGCCCGATGTCTGTCCTAGGTACCGTGGTATACCCCTACAGTCACCTTTGTATGTCCCTAAAAATATTGGCAACTAGGTTGTCAGCACGCGAACAGTCACTAGGCGGGTACAGTCGAAAGTCGGGTAGACCACAATGAGTAGGGTATCGACCCTGAAACCTATCAAGGGTATCGAGAGAAAATGGTCTGGAAGAAAACTGGGGACCTCAAACAAATTCAAGACCCATGAAGCCCCGTGGAAAATGCAAACGACGAAATCCCAAAACAAGACCTCTATATGTGTTCTCCACTACGATTGGTCTGGCTTTGGAGGGGTTATCTCCACTACCTTTCTGCACACAACCTCATGTTTATCCCCTATGTTAGAGGGGGGTCCCAGATAACTTCCATTAAAATGGACTTAGACACTCCCTATCTCAGACTCCAATGTTTGGTTTTGAATGGCCTTGAAGAGTTGCCTCTCCAACCTAATCCAAGGTCCTAATCATGAACTAGTTTGTGAACCCTACAAACATAAAAGTCTAGTAGATTTTAAAATTAGAATTGCTTTTAAGGCTTTGTCTTATGTCAAGGGGAATGAGGGTGAAACTGATGATGTGTAAAATATGAAAGCAAAAAATGAATGAAAAAGCTGGAAACAAAAAACTTTTACAAAATGCAAAATTTCAACAAATTTTCACAAAGAAAGATTTTTAATTTTTCTAAGATTTTGGACAACAAACTCAAAATAATTTCGCTCGACTACGAGCTACTTATGATCTAATTGAGATGAAAAAACATTACACAATAAAATACTTTTCCCTAGCTAATGATGCAGAAACACACTCTTCAACCAAAGAAGAAAATGAAAAGAGATTTTTTTTTTTTTTTATTTACGTGCTAGTAAAGCAAGAAAGGGAAAATACCGGCAAGCAAAAAACCAAGAAAAAAAATTATGGATTAAAGAACAAATCACAAAGAATCACACAAAGGCAATTGAAAAAACAATGACTCTCACACTTGTTTAAAAACCATAAAACAAAACTTTTTTTTTATTTTTATTTTTCTATCAACTTTGAACTGAGAAAAAACAAGCTAAGGGTAAGATGAAGCCTAAGCTACTGACTGTTCAAACATAGATTCAAATACCTGAGAGGAATACTTCTTATCAAAGGAGGGGATGACTTCCCCACCCTAAACAAAAAGTAGCCTGTACAAGCACGCCACTGTCACTCAAACAACACATGTGCAAACGCGTGCTGACCAGAGACAAAGAGCATGTACACGCGGGTTGACCTTGTACAGGCTGCGTGTATGTCTAAATTCTAAAAAAAAATATGAAAACAGGCAGTCCAAACCAAGAAGAGGCCTCTGGTATTGATAACCAGGATCCCTTGCAGGCTTGGATACTCTTTCTTACAGAAAAAAACAAATAATGTCAGGAAAAATAATAAGGCGAAAAAAAGAAATCTGAGATAGGACTGTTAACAAGCAAGACTCATACAGGATTCCAGAAAATCCCCTGAGAATGTGTGATTTTGAAAGGGAAGAGGAGGACTGCCTCTAAGGTTCTCTGAACTCCTACACACTACTTCTATCTCTATAGCTAACATTCACATGCATGTTGTAAGAGGATAGGGTGCAGGTACACGCGTGCAGGCCCTCTACAGGCCGCGTGTGCCTTTGTGTGTCCCGAAAAATACAGTTAAGAAAAAATTAGGGAAAGCTGGTATGGAAAACCAGACTCCTTGATAGCTCAAACCTTACAGAAAAAGAAAATACAGGCAAAGAAAAAAAAGAAAACCTAACCTTTAAACTACCCAAAAACTCAAATAAATCCAGGAACCCTAAAGAGTATTCTCCCCAGTATGATCGCCAATTCTGTTGTTGGGAAAAACACCCTACGAACTAGCAAATTAGTGTCTGACTTTGCATGCAGATTTGACCGAATAGAAACTAATTTTTTACCTATATCCCAAGATTTAAACCCCTTTTTCTCAGTAAATGCATGGAAAAGGACCACCTACCTTATTACCGGCATTTGATGTAGATCCTTCATTGTGCTTGATTACTTGTTTGCGCTGCTCCTTCCAAAGATGACCTTCACTCAAGACAAACAACAACTATACATGCATGCTACTTCTATACTCAAGGGTTATAAATAAAACATAAACCAATCGAATCATAGACAACTCATGAATTGGGATGGGAAAAGCATTCTTTTTATTACGTAAAGTGAATCAACTTACAAAAGTTGAGACCAACCACCGCTCCTTGAACCTGATCCTAGGCTCCTCTTCTTCTGTCCTTCAACTACTTTGCATTAAATCTCCTTTGGCATGAGGAAAGGATAAAGGGTTGGGACAATGGAATACGTAAATGGGCAGAGTTTCTTCGCTATATTTTTTCCTCCTCCAAATGGTACCCCTACCCCTTATTTTATAGGCTAGAAGGAGCTAGGGTTTTGGACGAACCCTCGGCCATACATGGCCGAGAGTTTCAGTTAACTGACCCATATCTTTTTGTTCCATCGACAACTTTCCTTTTTTCATGCTTTTGTAGGTACATGTGGGCTGTTGTGAGTTAGACAGCATGTACACGTGTGCAGTAATGGGTTAGGGAACGTGGGCCTTTACACAAAAGGATTTTCAAAGAGTTGTTCAACGAAGTTTTGGAAAAGAAGGGATATGAGTTGGCCTCATTCCAGGTAATCATGTGTGGTGCAATTTAGGGTTATAACAAACCTGAGTGGGCCTAATGGTTAAGAACATATGTTTCCTCCTAAGAGGTCACAAGTTCAAATCCAGAGGGGGGTAGGGTATGTATACCTCTATAGAATTTATTAGTCAAATTGTTGGGCGGAGGGGGTCCCTTGTCCCACAAATAAGGAGGTCTCATACACCAATTTGGTGTTTCTTGGTAGTGACCTTAAAAATAAATTAATACACATCCTGAGTGGGCCTAATGGTTAAGAACATGTGTTTCCTTCTAAGAGGTCACATGTTCAAATCCAGAGGGGGGTAAGGTATGTATACCTCCATAGACTTTGCCAGTAAAATCATTGGATGGAGGGAGTATGATACACCAATTTGGTTTCTGTCTTGGCCATGACCTTAAGAATAGATTATTATTATTATTATTATAAATAAATAAGTAAATAAATAAATCGCGTCATCGTCCGTGAAAAAACCCTGAAAATTTGTAGATTTTAAAATGCAAATAACTTGACTTCCCAGACTCCGTTTCAGACGATTGTTTTTTTTTAATTGAGAGTTTTTCTAAGAGGAACTCAGATATACACCCTATTTCTTCAAAATTTTCACATAAATATACAAAAATAGTTCGGAATGTCTCGACCCTCTTTTTCTTCTCCGAAACAAAATATTCAAAAATAAAAAATAAAAAATAAAAAAAAATTGTCCACACTTGTTGCCAAGGAAAGTTATATGATACCACTTGTTAAGTACCCAATACTAAATACAAAATCACCACAATAGATATACTAGAAAAATATAGAAAACCACCCCTTTATTATATCAAAACTCTTGAGGTAGGGAAACACCATACAATGGATCCTATTATGGAAGGGATCACCTCCTCTTCACTTGCCTTTTCGATGGGGTATCATCCTATTGAGATAATGCTCCAAATACAATAATTCTCTTTATTTCCCATTACATTTCTTGAACCCCTTTATATAGTGCTACTAACGATTGATTTTTTAATAAGCTAGGCATAAGCATGAAGTTCATTCTATTTTAGCATTTTACTTCAAGCATAAAGAATTTGTTGCAACAACCAAGATCACAAGAAGAAACACCATGCACAAGTACACAAGAAGTATCCTAGGAAACCCTTCACAAGAAGGGAAGAAAACCCAACCAATCCTTTGTTATATTATTCAATATAGAGAACTCCACCACCATAAAGACCTATCACACAAGAGGGTTCTTACAAACCCTAGAATACAAGAACCCAAGAGAGGTGCACACTTTTCCCAAGAACAAGTGTTTTCTGAAATTTCCAAACTCACACTTATTATATGATTCCTCAATGGGGAATTTACCTTTATTTATATTAGACTGAACCTGTCAATAGTAGTGTCTATTGGCACAACAGGGATGACCTCAATAATTTAAAATATAAATAATAATTTCCATATTAATTATCTTTTACATTAATTGTCTTTCACTTTATGGTGGGGCCAACCTATACCCTTTACATCACAAATAGGGTTATAGGTAAGTATAACTCTTGTACAATATAGAAAGGGATCTCATGCACCCATTAGTGCTCATCCACTAGAGGCACATCAATCCGTGCTCAGCCACAGGGATTTCCACATCTCTATCTCACTGTGTCTGACAGGGGAACCACACTCACTAGTGCTCAGCCACTAGGATCATGTTCACCTGTGCTCAACCACATGCACATCCAACTCAAAATATCTTCTTTCTCATTGAATTACATAGGATAAAAATCTAGAGTATCACATCATCTAAAATCTCTACACATAGGAGGCCAATAAATTGTTTCATCTCTGTCTCAGAACGATACACCCAATTCATGGGATTCCACACGTTCACCTGTGCTCAACCATAAGCATGTCCAACTCAGTAGATCTTCTTTCTCACTACGTTACACAGGAGAATCATCTGGAGTATTACATCATCTCAACTCTCTACACAGAGGAGAAAAGAAAACCCATCACATGGGCTCCTTCACCCCTCACAGGGGTACACAATGTTCCATCTTTATGTCATAGAGGAACCACATACCCAACTCATGGGTACACCTAACTCATGGTATTTATCACTCCAAAAAGGGGCACAAAACATTCCTTCTCCTTCTCAGAGAGGAAACACACACCAAACTAATGGTATTTATCTCAATCCAACTTACTCAGTATGTGTCCTAGAGGATGTCTCACGTAGCTGTAATCATCAATATTAACCATATAAGAACATTCTAGAGGAGGAACCTTCTAGAAGTATAACATTCTTGTAAGTCCTATTAAATTTATTATATATAACTACCATAGTGGGCCTTATTTAATACTATAGTGGACCTAGTCCACCTTACATTGAATGGCCTCCACTATTATCACTATGGGACCTCTCAACCCCCCCACTACCTCTCTAGCTACCTAATAAGATTTATATGTAGGAACTTGGAGACGTCTTTTCTTTGACATTTTTTCTTCGTATCGATCCATTTTGATAGGTATTGACCTCGAAACTGACATATAGATCATATTTTTCCCTACTTTCATTTTTTCATTATATGTTTCCTGGTTCATTTGGCCTTAGGGTCAACCCCACTAAATTGTGACACTAAACTTCCTTTCTAATAAGTGTCCCATAATTTACATGGTAGAGCCTCCCTTCCATGGGAATTCTAGTTAGAACCTTGTTTTCCATTTGGTTCCCATACCGAAGTACTTCATAGGAATGAGAGTCTCATTTAGTCCCGCCATGACTTTGTGTTGAAGCCTCATCATTCTTCTTCATCATTTTTCTGGCATGTACTCATGGGACTCCCCTAGAGCATAGTTTGTTTCCTTTCAATCTAATTTTAAAATATGAAAGTGACATATAGTGAGAGATTATTTATCCTTTTTGCCTCTCTTAGGTTATATAAAAAAAGGACCTCCCTTGGAGTCCTCTTTATTCTCTTTTCAGACTCCCTAAAATTGAAAAGAATGTTGAGCGATATTGTTTCCCTTCACATTGGTCAAACTCAAATTTGAAGGAACATTTGTCTAGCGATAGTTTACCCCTTTTCCATTTGGATGGCTATTTCTATGAAAAAGGTACACCCTAGGAGATACGGTTCACTTGGAGATTATTCTTAGGTATAAGTTTAACCCTTTTTTGGGCTCAAAATTTTATGAAAAAAGTACCATTCTGCCTAGTTTTGGTTTATCTCTTTTTCGAGCCTTGGATATTATTTACGAAAAAGGAAACCCCTTGGAGTATTCTTTAAGCCCTTTTTAGACTCCCTAAACAAGAAAATATGGTCGAGTGACCTTGTTCCTTTCACACTCTTTAATTGGTCCAGAAGGACTATATATTTGGCATAAGTTTAACCCTTTTTCTGGCTAATAGATTACCTAGGAAAAAGGTATGCCTTGGGAGACATGTCTCACCAAGAGAGTTCTCCCAAGTTATGTTTTATACTTTTTCAGGCTCAAGGGACTAAATTATGAAAAAGGATGAGTGAGTACATCGTTAATCTCTTTTGAAACTCCTTAAAATTGAAAATATATTCGAGTGATCTTTTCTCTATCACACTTGTTAAAATGGTTTTGAAGAGATGTCCTTTCGGTATAAGTTTAACCCTTTTCTAGGCCGACTAGACTAATTAAAAAAAATGAATACTTTGGCCCTAGTGAACATAATATTTTTCCTTGGTATGATTTTATTCATTTTCAGGCCCTGGAGACTAACCTTACAAAAAAAATCACTCGGAGTTTTCTTTTAAGTGTTTTTCAGACTCTCTAAAAGTGAAAA
The DNA here is from genome assembly GCA_000966675.3 of Picea glauca. NCBI lineage: Eukaryota > Viridiplantae > Streptophyta > Pinopsida > Pinales > Pinaceae > Picea > Picea glauca. The sequence continues at coordinate 185,180 of JZKD02S1952605.1, forward strand.
AATATTGAGATTACCTTCTCTGGGCTCATAAAATTTTACATGGAAGGAGTCTTGTTGTGTCATGTTGTAATCACATCGCATGTATAATCCTTGCATCTTTAGCCTAATTCTGGATTCATGTTGTTATTATTGAACCTTTAGAGAATTCCTTAGGTGCAAGCCTTGTAGCACTTTTTTCCCTTGTGATATCACACCTTGACCCATGGAGGAATTTTCCCGAGTGTCCTTTAGTATGCACATGTCTCCTTGCATTGAGCATCAGTATGTTCCATGCACTTGGAACTAGTTTGATTTCCTACAACAATGACTCCTCATTTGTAACATAGAATTCTTTTATTCTTTTTCAAGCTCATTAAATATGTGAAAAAGACAAAAAAAAAATCAATATTCCAAAAAGAGGGGATGGGGAAACATTCTCTTTTGTTGGAAGCAATTTAGTCACCCTTGGACAAAGCACATACTTTTGCTTGTTCTACAAGCATTGGGATTCAATATGGCCTTAGGAAGTTGTTCTCGTTACATAGAGTTGTTTCCTTCATTTGGTTACTCTTCCAAACACATGGAGAATTTATAGTGCCTCCTGTGCCACATAATTATGTCAATAACATGTTTCCTGAGTATTTTCATCTATCATTCTCTTTTCCAAGGGGAAGTCTTGAAACTTGAGTCATCCATTTTGTGATAAGTATCTTGACTTTCATGAGTCGACCATCCCGAGAGTCCTATCAAGTTCACCTCCAGAATCAATGAAGTTTAGTGCCTGTTGTTCAAGGTCCTCCAGTCTTTCCATGAAAACATGTTGAAGACCTCAAAGTAGTGAGTATTATACTCTTATTATACTCCTACTTAATTTTTGAATATCTTGAAGCTATTTCTCGAGTTATGAAGTTATCATCTCTAGCCACAAGCATTAATGCCTACCGAATATTCATATTACATTGTATATATTTTGATGAGTTTGAGATGTAGATCCATTGTGTATTATTCACGACTACACTTTATATTGTCATACAAATTGGTCATGTAGCCATGATTTCTATTTGTATGACATGGATCTGCAGTGTACTTGATTGGAATCCATGCTTAGCTTGTCTCGAGCATGGGAATGCCCGCCTTGGTGATTAGTTTTATCTTATTGCAGATGACGTGCTCATGGATACTCACTTGGGTTTACTTGACTCTGTTGATTTTTCATCGAAACCTGCACAAGAGATCTATATAACACAAGTACAAACAAATATTATCAAGAAATGAAGAGAGATTCACTATGGAAGAATGAGAAAATATATTCACACTACTCCAATGAGCTAATCAATGAATGAATAATTTATACATAGATGATGATCAATATGACACAATGAATGAGTGGAATACACTCATATATAGGAAATAACATTCATAATAGTAGAATGAATGCATGCATAATAGCATAATGGTGATGATGAGAATAGAAAGTCTAAAATAGAATTGGTTAGTTAACTCCCACTGAACTAGTGTTTCGAAAATAGTAATTTCTCCAACACCCCCCCTGAACATTAGTATGGAGTAAAAAAAATGAGTCCCCACTACTAGGCCATATTAGGTACTCATGTACAATCCAACTAATGAACACTGCATAAAAATGAGGAAAGAGGAAAAAACACATGGAAAAAAAAAACCCTCAAACGACAATGCATCAAAAGAAAAAAAGGAAGTTGCTAGGAAACGATGTTCTTCAGTTCAAGATGATCTCACAAATTCTGAAACTTCTCACTAAAATTCTTCGTGAAGATGTAGAAATCTTTATGGATCTAATGAATTCCTTTGGAAACTTGTCTGTCCTTGTACCTCTTGATCCGATGGACCCATATTCCCCTGAAAATATTCCTTTATAGTGGAAGTGGAACCAGATACCAAGTATGATTCTTTAGGAGTAAGTCATACTCCTTCTACATGGTTTTTTTCCATAATGGATTTCCCACAACCTTATTGTAGTTCTGCATATCATTATATTGAACCAAATAGAAATGCATGGGAATCATAGGTTCATAAGATGGAATTACATTTGAGGTATCCTCATGTTTAGATGGGGTCCTCCTCGAATCCAATGGATTCCTTGCAAGGGTACATGTTTCTTGAAGTGTGAATTGTTCCTTCTTGGGCATCTATTGAAACTTCGACATTGGCTTCTTATTAGGATGTACTACCTGCTTATTTCCATGTATAGAATATGACTGTATGGAATCATCTCTTATGTCTGAAACTGATGGAAGAACAAGAGTATCTTCATGTTTCAATGGAGGTGTATGCAAAGTAATCTCCTTATGTGTAGGTAGAAAAGAGGAGTCATCGTCAACAAACTTGGTGAATTTATACAACCTTGACTTATGATCCACCTCACCAATTGAAAAGATGGAATTTCCATGCATGTCAAGTACAAGAACTGAATCTAATATAAATTCAACCTTTTTACCTTTATGAGTGATCTGATAAACTGAGAGAAGATTCATAGAAAGATTTGGAACATGTAAAACATTCTCAAAACTGCCATTATGGATTTCCACTCTTCCCTCTCTTTCTACTTCTACTAGAGTATCATCCCCCATGAGAATAGGGGGTCTTGAGCATGGACTCAAAGAAGTAAAAACTTCCCTTTTTGCTGTCATATGATGTGATGTGCCAGAATCTATAATCCGTGAATTAGATGAGGAATTAATTGCAACAAGAGAATGATGATTTCCTTTCTTAGATGCAGTATATTCTTCCTTCTTCTTCTTCTTGACTCCTAGCATGAAATTTCCAAGGTTGTTCTCCTAAATTTCATGTGACATAAGATCAATTTTCTTCTTCATGCATAAAGATTATTTATGATTCAGTTTATTGCAGTAAGTGCACTAATTTACCTTCTTCTTCTTCTTGGAATCTGAAGAGTCTTTGGAACCTGAAGAATCATTGAAGGGCTTGGTATATCCATCCTTATCGTTTTATTTCTCCTTTTTGTTCTGTTTGGATGATCCTTTTCCATCATTCATCATGAGTGCATATGCTTTAGGATCCTTGATTAAACCCATGTGAATGATTGTTTCCTACTCATGTGTGAGATAATCAATGAATTGATCCATGGTAGGAATCTTCCAATTTGTTTCCATGATATATCTTCCAAAATGGAAAGTGGAGACATAGATAGCATATTCTGGTCCTATCTTAACCAATATTGTTAGAATAAGTTGGTATACTTGTGTAGAATTATCAATACCACAAGATTCCAATCTCAATATCAAATATTTAAACTTGGTAAAGAAATACTGAAAATTATTAAAAAATTTAGGATACAAGGTATTCAACTCTACCTCAAGCATATGACCTCTCATCTCATCCTACTTTCCAAACAAACTTTTCCAGGTAGTCCAGATTGTGTTTGGAGTATTGCATGTGACAACATGAAACCATAAATCAGATGAAACAAATTAAATAAGAAGTCATGCGGCTTCATACTTTCGGTTCACCCATCTCATTTTCTCACTTGGTAATGAGGTTCTATTTTTGTCCCCATCGCCAAGTTGTACAATCCTTTCCTTCTGAGTTGGAATTCTGCCTTCGAATTCCAATAAAAATAATTGTATGGTGTGAGGATTACCACCAAATTTGACTGAATAATTGGTTTTTTATCCACCTCTCCCATTGTTTCTGAGAACCCCTAAAAATTTCCTCTCAATATGCAAGTGAAAACTGAGAAATCACTGCAGAAAGGACACTTTAAGTGGAGAATTCATATCATTTTCAGTAGGTGATATTCCAGCTTCCATTCTGAAAAAAAAGTGAGGAATATTTGCAAATGGTTCAAAAACCACTTGCATAATGGTTCTTTTTACTTTTCACTCATATCATTTCCTCAAAATGTTAACATTTTGGGAGAAATATCTGCAAAAATAAAGGGTTTTTAAGAGGTTGTCGCACCTTACTTTCATACAAAGAGGTAAAGGCTTCATGTTTTCATCCTCTCTAGTGTACTAGAGTGTGACAGGTCCTTGTTTCACTCTGGTAGTGTACTGGGGTGCGAAAAATCGACAGGGAGAAGTTATGACAACTTCAACTTGTTGAACTTTTCGACAAAGAAAGGCTATGACAATGTTTGTTACATGGATTTTCTCACTGAAATTCCAATTTTCCTTATTCTCTAGCTTGTTTGGATTACTCCAAGAAGCATATCTCTGATAACATGTCAATTTTTCATCAAAACCTTCAAAGGATATCTAGATAAATAAATTACAAACAAATATTATCAAGAAAGGACGAGAGATTCAATATGGAAGAATGAGAAAATATATTCACACTGCTTCAATGAATGAATAATTGATACATAGATGATGCTCAATATGATACAATAAATGAGAGGAATTCACTCATAATAGGAAATAATGTGCATAATAGTAGAATGCATGCATGCATAATAACATAATAGCGATGATGAAAATAGAAAGTATAAAATAAAACTAGTCAGTTAACTCCCACTAAACTAGTGTGTCGAAAATAGTAATTTCTCCAACAGACTCCAATGCTTTCCCACTTTATTAAATATGTTGCAATTTATTTCATACATCATTTTCTATTCAGGCCTCTCACATTAGGGGACATATGTTATAGCTCAAAATTTCACTTCTATGCATCCTTGATGTTGGCCTACTCATTCATACATTTGCCAACCCATTTTGATGGAATTGTTCACAAAAAACAACTTTTTATATGGAATATGAACCTTGTTTCATATGAAGAGCATGTAAATACACTAGTTTCATACTTAAAATCTCACGTACATATGCTTGTTGCACTACTAAAATCTCACGTGTACTCTAAAAAGTGACAAAAAAATAAAAAATATGCACTTTCCAATGGAGTTTACGGGCTATATTAGGTTTTGAAACCATATTACCTCCTATATCCCTTATGGAAATGAATTTACCATTATTTTCTCATATAAATAGGGCCCTAGGGGGGTCATTTGGAGATATCAAACAAGAGGCAAGAGAACTCTACCAAATTTTCTCCCTTGTTTTCCAAGCCTTCTGCATTTTTCTTTGATTTTTATCCTCAACATTCCCTTCCATCCATCTTCCTTATACCATCCATCCTTTTCCTCTTATATTGGCATGTTGGTGGTGAATATTTTATTGAGAATAGTGCACTTACAGACAAAGTAGAGGAACTGGGGCGAGGTTTGTGGAGCGGTGCCAACAAAATTCAGGTTGTAACTTCTGATTTTGTTATTAATAAAAGAGAAAACTTCTTGTCCCATATATTTATGTCTATATTTATTTTTATTTTGTTTATGAATATTTTCATGAATAACTAAATCTTTATATAATCTTGATAACTAATCATATGTTGTCCTAGATTGTTTTATAGCATTGTTTCAGACTATCTTTGGGAGGAGGCCTGCATTGGAATGGACAACAATCGGAAGGGATCGACATCAACCATAAGAACTTAAGGTATATGTTTCTATATTATTTATGTTCCCTTAATTATCGTAAGGTTTTGTTTGGTTTGAGGTAGACTAAAATCTTTTCTGTCTTTTAGGCTGTCAAGGCTCTGCCTAGTCGCTAGACCCAAATTAGGGGGATTTTCCCCATAACATGTAGATAAAGGACTTTGGCTAGGTTGAATGATGCCATCCTCTAACATTTCTTAAATAATATGCTCGATATCACTCGTTTGTGCATATGAGTACCTATAAGGCCTAATGTTAGGTGGTACACTTCCTAGTTGCAAATGAATAGAATGGTCATGATCTTCAATAGGTGGAAGTCCCTTAGGCATCTCTTCAAATCCATTGTAATGATTGTTGATAACATTTTGGAGATCCAGTGGAGTAGAGGGTATAGATATTTGAACATCTAGTGAGAAAAATAGTGAAATTACACTGTGGTTCCCATTTCTAAGTAATTTTGTCATGATATTAGAGATTATCACTTTACACAGTTTTCCTTGGATACCTTTAAGTCAAATTTTCTTTCCTTTCGAGGAAAATGTCATGAAAATTTCATGAAAGCTAAGAGCCATTATTCCTAATGATTGTAACCATTGAAACCCTAACACAACATCAAAACCACCCATTTGGATTTATATCATGGGACTATTATTGGTGCAAACAATTTTGGGGTTCAACATAATAAACAAGGAAACTAGAGGGACCAAAAGAAGTAGCACGCGCTAGAGAATGACGAGGAAGCAGTGTGACAAAGGAAAAAGGAAGCTATGTGCCAAGAATTAAGGAAGATCAACAAAAGGAAGGGTTATATTGAATATCAACCACGCAGATGACAATTAGAAAGTGGATAGGTGGAGTCCACTTAGAATTAGGGTTTTGATTCATAATGTAAGGGTTTTTACTGATTTTGTAGTATAAACAGAGGATGTATGAGGTATCTAGGGTATCAATTTGTCAATGAATGAAGTGTCTTTGTGAGGAACCTATTTTCGATCATCTTGTGAGTCTGAGTCAAATTATTTGTGTTGTTTAGAGTTATGGAGCTCAGATGGAGTCAGTTTTGGAATGTAATTGAGGGTCAGGTCACAATCTATGGAGCTTAGAGTGACGCTGGTTAGCCTCACCAGTCATAAAATCATGTTGTAATGTGTGCAGTTCTATTGTGGTGGAGACCAACACCTATGGGTTTTTGTCTAATGGCAATTAGAGTCGAATACAGATCACTCTATCATTTATGGAGGTAGTCTAAATACCTCAGCAAAGAGAAAATATTTTAAACATTATGCATGATACACACTCATTTTGTCTGAGGATAGAAGCATTTGTTATGAATTCCAAACAATGACAAATTTATATACCAACAATACCAAGAGGCAAGGTTCCACCATCTACATATAATAGAAGAATCATGACTTTATATTGCATAATTTCTTGGTTGATAGTGGATCCACCAACAATATCATGTTGTTATTTGTAATGGAGGCTCTTGGAATGGAATGCACAAAGAAATATGAGATAGGTTAAATCATTTATGCCATTCATTCCAAAAAAGTGTCATCTTATGGTGAAATCAAATAATTTTGTTCCTAGATAATTTCAACACCACATATTACAACAGTGTTCAACATAATAGTGGCTGATCTCCCCCCAACATATCATGTAGACCTTGGTCGATATTATTTTTGATTGGAGGGAAAATAAAGAATGATATGAGTTGCATGATGTGTTGGATTATTGAGAGGGGGGTGCATCAATAATAGAGAAATTTAATCTTGTTTAACCATAAAATGCAAGTGTTGTATCAATGTAGCATTATCATCCAACAATTGTAGAGTAAATAAACAATGAAAAAATAAGAAATCATGCACATACATAATACACCCGTGTTTTTACGTGGAAACCCAAAGAGGGAGAAAACTACATAATTATTTTTCTTATATGTATTTAAGAATTATATTCATCGGAAGCACCAATTTTCTTTGTTTTCCAGCTACAACTAGAAGGAGACTCCAACCCCCTAGTTTCTCAAGCTACAACCTGAGGGAAGATCCAAATCCCCAATTCTATGGCTACAACCAGAAGGAGGCTACAACCCCCTATGTTCTCCAGCTAAAACCAGAAGGTGCCTACAACCACCTGTCCTTGCCCTGTCCAACTGCCCTGAAATATAAGTAGAATGATGAAACCATGGTCACACTATCACTGTGAGATATACTTCTATAAACCTGTACCAATCAACCTGCACCAAACAACCTGTAACAACCTGTAATCAACCTGTACCATAAACAAGTGCATCAACCATGCACCAACCTGTACATCAATCTATACCATCAATGAGTGCATCAACCATCCACCAAATATGTATAAATAGTGCATAAAATACACATAAACTATGACTCATCAAGATGCACCAACATCATCAACTATACACCTCATGTATGTGCCAACTCATCAACTACTTGTCTCAACCATGTACCCAACATGTA
>JZKD02S1952605.1:193182-205264 GCA_000966675.3 Picea glauca
AACCTTCCTTAACTTTAACAACAAGAGACTATCATTTTCATCAAACTTTACTTTAGTCTCACATGACTAATTTTTTATTAGTCAACAACCCTAACTTGAAATAATCATAACTATGCACGTGTAATGAATAAAGATCTGAAATATTACACAAAGTTCTTCAGTTTATTTTATGCAATTCCTCCAAGTTTCACTTCTTGGAACCTCTCAGAAAAGGAGTTATAGAAAAAATGGCATACCTTGTTGAATTCTAGCTTATTCTAGACAACGAACTTGTAGAGTGTGCCCCACACAGAATGTTTGTTGTATGGATCTGAAAATGATACAAAGAATACTACATATTGTAATCTAACCAATACATTTTTTCTTATTGAATTTGGATATGTTATGAAGAAGTTATGATGTATTTACTCGAAACACATGTTTCAGACTAGTTTCAGGACTAGCCACAAACCCTATTTTCCACAGAGTGTAACTCCAAAAATAAAATGATACACAAAGATAAAAAAATTATCACAGCTACTTGGATATGATTCCTCAATGACCTCCATATTTCATGGTCTGAATCATTCTAAAAAAAACTGTTATTGTGAAAATGGTGAGATGACCTGTAAATAACATACCTTAGAAAGCATCATCAAAAGAATTTATCCTCCCTTGAATTTTGGGCTTCTTTACTTCACCTTCCCTCTGAAATTCACCTTAGATATCCTTTGGTTACCTCAATCACTTGTAGATATTCAATATTCTTAAGTGTGATTAAATGGGATACCCTTGCCTCTTATTTATACTTTTATGTAGCTTCCTCAAGGGGTTACCTTATAAGCATCTTAAACCACTTTCCTTATTTTAGGGCTAACCCACTTCTAACCACTTGTCCACTTAGTAATTAACTTTGTTATTTAAATAATCTATTTTGTATCCACTTTGACTTATATTACACTCATCACTTCACTTTATTACTTAAATAATTTCTTCTTTGCAACCACTTTGACTACTTTGACCTTTTGGGGCTTCTAGATGACTCATGCGGGTTCTCCAAATTCACATGGCCATAACTCTCTAACCGTGAGGATTTATCTAACATTCCACATACCACTGGAAATGGAATGACATGTACTATCTATATAGAATAGTATTACCTTCAAATATATTAAAAATCATACCATTATACATCAAACAAACTTGGGTCCATTACCCAAACCTTTGTGATACCAAAATTCTCTATCGGACTTTCTTCAAGGGTTGACATTAATGACAACCAACCCAATTAGTCAAAAATATCCCCCTTTGGCATTTATGACAATGCTCTGATGCAATATTGAATTCATATCACTCATTATCCTCCTGTTACCATCACTCCCCATGGAACCATGTATCTATGATCTGAATCTGATAAATCTCTCCCTTTTTGTCATCAATGGAAAAGACATCTTTCCATCCAACGTTGCTCCCCCTAACTGAACTGTCCTTGGGGATACTCCTTCTGACTGAACTCTTCCTAAAACTTATCTCCCAGCTTTAACTATGCTCTTTATGGTGCTTCCTCATGTACATATAAGACATATAAGATAAGCATTCAAAAGCATTCATTTTGGAGTATAAATTACTCCAAGTCTCTAGCAAAGATACTCAAAGGCTTCCCATGGAAGCGGTTTTGTAAAGATGTCTTCCACTTGTTCTTTTTTTCCCACATATTCAAATATGATGTTATTCTATGCAACTTTTTCTCGTAGAAATTGATAATTGATTGGAATGTGTTTCGTCTTGGAGTGCATCATTGGGTTCTTTGAGGTACTAATGGCTCTTGTATTATCGCAATATATTCGAATGAGCTCATCATACTCAGCTTGTATATATTTCAGAGTTTGTTTCATTCATAGAACATGTGTACAACATGTTTTTTTCTACAATATACTCTACATCGGATGTAGATAAAGATGTTGATGATTGTTTCTTTCTTACCCAAGATACTAAACACTCACCCAAGTAGAATGATTCTCCATTGGTGCTTCGTCGATCATCAATGCAACCTGCCCAATCTGAATTTGTGTAGGAAATAAGTGATAGACCCTTTACTTTTGGATACCATAATCCCAACTCTTATGTTCCTTTGAGATATATGAAAATCCTTTTCACTGCTAAGACATGTGATTCCTTTGGTGCTCCTTGAAATCGTGCCACCTGTCCAACTTCCTGCATTACATCTGGTCTGGATGTTTTCACATATAGTAATCTACTAATCATTGACCTGTATTGACACTGGTCTGTAGACTTTGAATAATCATCTTTGCTCAACTTGAAACTATTTTTCGTAGGAGTGGTAATTGGTTTGCAATATTCCATTCCGAACTTAGTTATCATTTCTCTGATATACTTAGTTTGAGAAATAAAAATTCCTTGGTTGCTTTGACATATATGAAGACCCAAAAATAACGATAGTTCTTCGAGTAATGAAATTTCAAAATCATTATGCATATCCTTTGTAAATTGTTGGCTTAACCTGTCATCATTACTTCCAAAAATAATATCATCAACATAAACTTCAATTAATAAAATACTATCTTGAGTTACCTTGATGTAGAGGTTGTTGTCTGCACTTCCTTTTATGAACCCTTCTCGTTGTAGATATTTATCCAGTCTAGAGTACCATTCTCTAGGAGCCTGTTTTAGACCATGCAAGGCCTTCTTCAATTTGCAAATGTAATCTGCGTTCTCTGACAACTGAAATCATTTTGGTTGTTCAATGTATACCTCTTATTCAAGTTCCCCATTCAAAAAGGATGATTTCACGTCCATATGATACACTTTAATATTCTTTGAGCATGCATAAGCTAAGAGCAATCATATTTCTTCCACTATAGAAACTGGGGAAAATGTCTCTTCAAAGTCAATTCCTTCAAACTGTGTGTATCCTTTACATACCGATCTAGCTTTGTTCCTAGTAACCTATCCATATTCATTCAATTTATATCTGAAAACCCACTTTGTGCCAATCACATTCTTATTCTTTGTTCTTGGAACCAATTCCCAAGTTTCATTATTCTCTATTTGATCCAATTCTTCATTCATGGAATTATTCATGAATTCATTCTTGTTGGCCTCTTCAAAAATGTTTGGTTCAATCATAGATAAGAGTGCTAGGTGCATTTGTTCTGGTGAACAGATTCTTCTTCTAGTCTCAATTCTTGCATCCTTGTTTTCGATAATCTGATATGAAGTATGATTGTTCTGTACTCGTTTGCTAGGTGTCTTTGGAGGAACTTGTTGAACTTTATCTTCTACTTTTTTCTAATCTTATTCATCTTCATCTTCTACTTCTTCATCTTTTTCTTCTTCTTCGTAAAGTTGTTCCACTGACTCTTTTTCTTTTTCTTTTAATTCTCGTCCACATGTTTCATCAATTGTTACATTGATGCTTTCCAAAACTTTGTTCAACCTCATATTGTAACACTTGTATCCTTTGTAACCAAAAAGTACTCCTTTGTCCACACGAGAGTCAAAATTTCCCATTCTGACATCTTCACTTTTGATCTAACATTTGCTTCCAAATACTTTGAAGTGATTCACATTTGTTGGTCTTCCTTTCCATAACTCATAGGGAATTGTTTCATTGTTTTTTCTAATTGTTACTCTATTTTGAATGTGAACTGTTGTATGAACTACATGTGTCCAAAAAAAATATCTATCAATTTGGAATCCATTATCAATGTTCGAGCCATTTCCTATGTAATTATCATCCATTATGATAATGTTCCTTTGTCTCTGAACCACTCTTTGAACCAATATATGAATCCATGCTCTCCTCCACTATCATATATATGTCCAAACCTTCTAATTGTTCATACAAATCCATCTTTGTCCATATTTTCCAAGACTCTACTACTCAATTGTCCATAATGATGACTCATTTATCATTATACTATCATGAAGTCTTCACTACTACAACTGATTGCACTTGTGTTAACTGACTGCTCTGGATATGTCTACTCAAACTCTACAAGTTTCTCAAAGGATGTTTGTTTGGTCTATCATAGCTATCACATAGACCCCCCTGTCTAATATTCATATTACCTGGGTGTCTCTAAGTCGGATGGCTCAAAACAATTCATGCTCTGATGTGTATTCATCATCATATTCATTGGTAGATTCATCATCTCTCTGAGCTCTAAAGTCTTTGTTTCTATCTATGGATTCATCTTTCACTATGATTCCTGAAAGTACAATATCTTGAACTTGTTCCTTATTTACCTGTTGTTGTGCCCTTTTTGTCACTTGGGTGAACAAAACAATGGCACTTGCATGCCTAGTTAGGCCTGCTAGACAAGATAGAAGTTTGTGAGTGGGCTAAACAAGCCAAACACATGTAATAAACAAATAAACAAACTAAATTAACTATGGAAACAAAAACTAGAATGCATAAGAAACTTAGAACCATAAACAATCAACCAATGACCAAGATTAAGCCACCAATGGATAACTATATTAGTTGGCAAAACACCATAGATAAAAATGAGGACTTATGAGTTCCCTCTTCCTCCTTGGGAGGGATCTTGAGTTCCCTAATGGATATCTCTTCTTACAATGGAAGAAAAATGGCAATTGGTGAAGAAAATTAATGCCTATTCCCTCAAGAGGTGAGTGGAATGGCCTATTGCAATGATGCTTGAATACTCCAAGGAGAAAAGAGGATTCTCAAGGGAGGATTGAGGCAACATAACAATAATATGAATATATTGGTTTCTTAGTGCACCCATGGCCTCTATTTATAGTGTTTCTTCAAGAAAAAATTCAACTAGTTCTTATTGTGAAAAAGGGGCCCTTTAGGGCACCCTTTGGTCCTTGACCAATCCCCCATTCAGATTTCTCTCAGATATGGAGGTCAAATCAAGTTGGGAGCTGGTCCATAAGTGGTTGGGGGCGAGACAAAAACCATAAATGCATCATTCACAGGAGTGTGCATATTTTCTCGTACACAGTCATGCATTTGGTGCATTATGCTCTCTATGGCCTTTGTTGGCCCGTGCACTATGTGTGCGCTTCCTTTAGTGAGTTTGTGCATGTCAATTTTTTCCCAATTGTATAGTTTTTGCCTTTTGAAATGCATTTTAGTGTTGTAGGTGAAATAATTTTTGTTTCCATTGATGTATTTATGTAACCATTTGCATGCAATGTTGTGGAAAAAATTTCAATGATAACAGATGTCCCCTGAGGTGTGAGGTTAAGAGCATACATATAGCTAAAATACATCAATGTTTCTTTTAATGAGAGTTCCATTGTCATGAATATTTCTCAGAGGAACTACAAGAGAAATCTGTCAGATGGAGAGGGTAAACTATGGGACACAAACCTTTCTCTAGGGAGAAAAAGAAAATTTGTATACAAACGAGGAAGGCATGCCCCATGCTTGTGTCATGTAACTCAAAATGTAAGACAATAACTAAAGTTGTATGTTGATGTAGATAACTGCAATTCCCTCTGAGGTGGTTTGATAACAACAGATGACAATTATGAATGGTGAAGATACTCTGACATAAGGCAAGGATGCCTGTAAGAAGTGTCGATGACTCATAGGCATTGATGGCCTAACAAATTCAGAGGTCTTTGGCTGGTATAAAACAATTGCAATAGTCTCATAGTAAGACCCATTGTAACATGAGATTTTGTTGAAGTCGAATTGTATTGGTGTCAACGCAATCAAAGAGAAATGATGATTCTCTCTCTGTTGTCCAAGACTCCTCACTGTAGAGGTAATGAGAGTCAATATATTATCACCCTTCTGGAAATTGTGTTGATGTCGACAGAAAGGGAGATGTGATTCCAAGAAGCAAAGGGCTTCATAAAATCCATAGAAATAAGATGAGGGACTGATAGGGAACATGAACAAAGTCAATATGTGGAGAGACTCAAGACTTCCCTTGGTTGGGGGTATGTTTGAAGAGTGATTGGTAGAAACCATAAAACTGTATCTACTATCAGGGGGACGACTAGATATGGGGTTAAATTGTGTCAGAGGCTTGACAAAGTGGACAAACTCAGAGACCAAGGGTACATGGAATTTGGGATACTCAGGGTTCGTGAATGATGTCGGAATGAAAAAAGGAGAGTGGATTCCCCAACAAAGGGAGACATGGGTTGCGATTCTAGGAAAATAAGGTCGTCAAGGGTCATGAAAAAACTCTAAGTAAATGATGGAGACAAAGGATTTTTTTACAATTATGAAATAAATAAAGAACAATTTGGGATGAGTGTATAGATAATAAAAAAATGGGTGCCCCAATACAAGATGGTTGACCTGTGAGGGTGCAAGTTGCAAAGAGAAATTGCAGAGGGTGGAGTCCCCATGGGTGGGTTTCTGTATGAGGTAAATGAATGTAGGGAAATATACAGATGGTAAAATTGATGATGTCTGATATGGAGGGATAATGATACTATGGAGGTGCAGTCAAATAGATTCGAGATGATATAAACTAGGAGTCCATTGGGAAATCTATCAATGTGATGAGAAGAACTATGTGGTTGATTCTCAAAAGTGCATAAGACTATCGGGACTCCCATCCCTAGGGGGTCAAAGTAGCATGAGTGTCAAATTTCAAAGGGGAACTATGAATGGGAAAAATCATGTAGGGGAGAGTGCTACCGGGTGATAGTACCAAAATGTAGCAGAGGTGACGGTACTATAGATCTAGATGTAAGGACCCTAAAGGTGAACGTCGAAGGGTGTGACTAGGAGATGTAATTGATTTTCAGAGGGAATAATTACATGCGAGTGTCGAACATATACCTGAAGGTTTTGCATCAATTGCGACGAATAAGTACCTACACACATTAAAAATTGAATACCCAAAGTGAACAATATTTGATTATAAAGAACATATAACATCTATTTGATAATTTTGAACATGATCATGTGTACCTAGACGTGACGTGAGAAAAATTATCCCCCGGGGCCAAGTTCAGATGGTGACTCGGGGAACATGATTGTGTATATGGCAGGACCATGATCCTGTGGCTGAAGATGGATTAGGAAACAGAGGCTCTAGTCTCCTGTAACTAAGTGTGGAAGTTTGGAAAAAGGGACTATATATGGCTAGTGGGCCCACTCTGCCACCTCATTCATACCCATCATTATAGTGATTTGACGAGTTCATTTGGAGGAGTTTTGGAGAGTACGGGAGCTCAAGTCGATTGATCCAAGAGTTTCAAGAGTCAGGCTAGTGGTCCCATCCTCTTGCATAGCATGAATTTCCTAGTTGAGTTAGGGGACGTACGGATGGTCCTACATTGTAATATTCCATATATAAAAAGTATGCAGAACGGAAATAAAATGCTAGAAATGGAAGATGAACAACAATATAACTAGAACAACACCACAATAATACCAAAATGATACTAGAATAACACCAGAAAGACCACTTTGATTACTGAGAGCAATGTTCACTTGCCTCTTCAAGGGGACAACCTCCGACAGAGAAGAGATCTATTACAATAATATCCAAGACAATAGTTCTCATACCCTTGACTCTTATTTATACTAAATATGTCTATCAAAAGAACCATCTAGAGGAAGATCCTTCTAGAAGCGGAAGCTTCTTTTTGGTCTTCTTACATTCGACTTATTCTTCCTTATTGCTAGGCCTTATTAATATTGACCTTTATTACATTGAAGTATATTATTCTACCTATGTGAGGGGTTAGCTCCATAACATGTCCTCCCCCTTAAAAACTACCTTGTCCTCAAGGCTTGAGATGTAGAAATTGTTGCAGAATGGTAGTTGGTTCCCAAGTAGCATCTGTTGGGGTTGTATCTTTCCACTAGACTAACACTTCCTTGATGGTTCACTGACACAAGTGACGCTCACGCTGGTCCAAAACTGCTTCTGGTTGTAGCCAAATGGATCCTTCTTCGTCCAACTCGGGAAGGTTGGTTTGAGTTTGGCACTTAGTTCCAATGATAGGCCACTTGTCCCACACACTTGAGAAAAGTATAAGGACCATAACATTTGGGTGCCGGTTTTTCAAAATGGTTATCCTTGAGGGAATTTTTCTTGTAAGGTTGTAGTCGAAGAAACAGTTGACCCCCTTCTACAAATTGATGTCCAGAGTGACCTTGATCTGCTTGTTTCTTCATGCAATTCTGGGCCATGACCAAATTCTCTTTGAGGGTACAAAGAATAGCGTCTCGAACTGTAAGTGTTTTGTAAACTAGATGGACCTTCAAGACACCTGGTAAATATGAGAGAAATGAAGGTGTATTTTGTCCATATACTTCTTCAGAAGGAGTCATGCGGGTAGTTGTATGGTATGAAGTTTTGTACCACCATTCAACTAGTGGTAACCATTGAGCCCACTAATTTTGATTTTCTGATGCAAAACACCTCAAATATGTTTCCAAACACTTGTTGAAAACATCAGTTTGACCATCAGTCTGGGGATGTAAGTTGTGATGAGATGCAATTGGGTTCCTTGTAGCTTGAACATTTCTTTCCAAAAATTGCTGGTGAAAGTTGGGTCACGATCAGAAACAATAGAGTGCGGCATGCCATGAAGCTTGAAGCCCTGATCCATGAAACGCTGAGCCACAATGTATGTTTTAAATGGGTGTTGAAGAGTACAGAAATGAGCATACTTGGAAAGGCGATCAATGACCACCATGATGAATGATTTTTTCCCAATTTAGGTAAGCCTACAATAAAATCCATAGAGATATCCCGCCAAATAGTAGGTGGAATCGAAAGCAGTTGTAGTGTGCTAGTATATTTGACTGTTTCTCCCTTGTTTTCTTGGCACACATCACATTCAACCACAAAATTATGAACGTTCTGTTTCATACCATCCCAGAAAAAAAGAATGTTTGACCATATCATCAAATTTGGTAAACCCTGAGTGCCCAGTTGTGGGTGTAGCATGAAGCTCAGAAAGTACCGTGGATTTAAGTTTTGAATGTTTACTTGAATACAAATGGCCTTTGTATCGAAGCTCATCATGGAGCTAAGATTACCCTTAGGAAACTGGAGAATTGGACTGCAATTGTTGTATTAGATGCGAACCTTTGGGATCGTGTAGCCATTCTGGTGAACGACTTCGAGCCAATCTGGTATAATGAAGGAGAGAGAAAAAAGGGACCCTTCATCTTCATATTTTCAGGAAAGTGCATCCGCAACCACATTGTCTTTTCCTTTCTTGTAAATTATATCATAATCATATCCAAAGATCTTAGTCACCCATTTTTGTTGCTCTGGGGAGGAAATGCGTTGTTCCAGAAAATGCTTGAGGCTTGGGTGATATGTATTAATTTGGAAGCATTTCCCCAATAGATAAGGGCACCAAAGATCAATGACATGTAGAATAGCCAACATTTCCTTTTCATAGATTGATTTGCCCAAATTTTGTTCAGAAAATTGTCTGTTGGTAAAGGCCAAAGGTCGACCCTCTTGCATAAGGATAGTGCCAAATTCTTTCCCTAAAGCATCACATTCTAGGACAAAGGTCTTTGTGAAATTAGGAAGTGCCAGTACTAGAGTGGTGCACATGGCCATATTCAAGGCTTGAAAATCTTGAGCAGTTGTTGGAGTCCAGGTGAAAGAATTATTTTTAAGGAGTGCAGTGAGAGGGGCTGCAATATTTCCATAATCCTTAACAAACTTGTGGTAATAACCTGTTAATCCCAAAAATCCACACAATATTTTGAGAGTCTTTGGGTGAGGCCAGCCTTACATAGCTTCAATATTTTTAGGATCCACCCTGGTGCCATGGTTACCAACAAGATGACCCAAGTACTCTACTTCCGAGGCACCAAAATCACATTTAGATTGGTTTAGGAAAAGTTGGTGCCGAGAGAGTAGATAGAGAACTCGATCCACATGAGAAAGATGGTCTGTCTAGGTTTTTCTATAGATGAGGATATCATCAAAGAAAAATAAGATAATATGAGGAAGAAAAGGATGGAAGATATGATTCATGAGACTTTGGAAAGTGGAGGGAGAATTACACAAACCAAAGGGCATGAACAAAAAATCATAGTGGCCCTCATGAGTTCTAAAGGTAATATTAGGAATGTTTTCCTTTTTTCATATGGATCTGGTGGTAGCCAAAACAAATATCAAGTTTAGTAAAGAACTGGGCACCACTCAATTCATCCAAGAGGTCATCAATGACAGGAATGGGAAATTTGTCTTTAATGGTGAGTTTTTTTAGGGTGCAGAAATCAGGACACATGTGCCAAGTGCCTTCTTTCTTCATGACCATGACCACAGGAGAAGAGTAGGGGCTCGTACTAGGGTGGATAACCCCTACATTAATAATTTCTTGAACCATTTTCTCAATTTAAGTTTTTTTGGAAAAGGGGTGACGATAGGGACAAATATTGGGAGGAAGGATTCTAGGGACAAGGGGAATGGAATGATCATGAACACCACGAGAAGGAGGGAGTCCTAGGGAGTGGAAAAAACCACTTGATGTTTAGAGAGGATGGATTGGAGGTCCTGTGGAACAAAGGGTGTCTCATTTGATTGTATGGCATGGAGTTGGGCAATAACGCCCGAATGACCTTTTTTTAGCATATTTTCCATGCAATGGGAACTAATGGTCTCAGGGGAACCAATGATGATTCCTTGGAACTTATATTACTAGCCCTCCTGGTCGAATTGCATGGTTAATTCCTTAAAATCCATGAGAATGGGACCCAAAGTCCTTAGCTAGTATGCACCCAACATAATGTCACAACCACCCATGTCTATAGAAAACATATGAGATTTCAGGTGGTAGTTACCAATTTGGAGATGCACATTTTCAAAACACCCTCCACATTTCATGGACCCACCATTGGAAATCATGATTTGGAAATTATTGACTGTACGGATATAGAAATTAGTTTCTTAGGAAAAGTGGTGATGAATAAAATTATGTGTGCTTCCACTATCAACAATGATGATGACCTTCCTATGATTGATTTAGCCAATTAGTTTGAGGGTTTCGGGAGCAGAGAAGTACGTGAGATAATTTAGGGAAATGATTGGTTCTACTTTGAGAGGGTTTGAGGGAGGGGTAATGTCGGTGGGTTCAGGTGACTCATACACAAGGGGAGCTTCAACATCCTCTTCCGAAAAATCCTCCGAGATTTCCATAAAAGGATTTTGTTCCTTACACTTGTGTCTCGAAAAACATTTATCATCACAATTATAAAAAAGGCCTTTCAGTTGGTGTTAAGCCATTTCAGCCTTTGTCAATTTTTGGATCTTTAATGGAGTAGAAGGAGCAGTGGGATTTACTAGTTTAGTGTAAGGAATAAAGGAGGGTTTCCAGTTTTAAGAAGAGACAACTTGTTGTGCTTCCTTAGATCATTTAGTATCCTCCACCCAACTCTAAGTCTGATCCATGAGTACATGTGCACGAATCTCATCCTTGAGGCCACTGATAAAATATTCTTGTAAAAAAGCATCAGACATGCCCTTTGTACGAAAATCCAGTTGCTCAAAAGAATCTATACAGTCTTCCACTGTGATAGATTGTTTCAACTTTGTCAAACAGTCTAAATGGTTGGTATCAATGTCAAAGAGTTCATAAATCTCTGCCACAAAGTGTTTCCAAGCAACATACCCTTGACAGGCAGTTTTTATCCATTGCCACCATTGCCAATGTTCTTGATCTAGATGGAGAACACCGTATTGAAGTTTGGCCAAGTCATTTGTAATGTTGTAAAAATAGAAATAATGTTCTGTTTGAGTTACCCAACCAGTGGGATTCGAGCCATCAAATTTGGTCACATCCACCTGTTGAAGGCATAGGTCACGCTGAAAGTGATGGGGCTGAAAATTATGCGAATGAGAGGAAGCTTTGGCTTCAGTATGAAAATGTGGGTGAGATAAAGGGGGATCTACAGGGATATGCATCTTGGTGTAGATCATCAAAGCGATTGATTCAAGATGGGTAGTTGTTACACATGAAATTTGCACACCTAGGTACTTTTCACTAAGTGTCATAAAGTGTCATATAAGTGTCTCATACACCCTTGACACCATGGAATAACCTATGTCACAATCCCTAGTCAATGTGGAGGAGGGATATATTACATGAAGGCCAAAAT
>JZKD02S1952605.1:213369-224390 GCA_000966675.3 Picea glauca
TGAAAGAACTCACTGATAGATATGGGATCAAACACTGTAAGTCCTCTCCCTACCATCCACAAGACAATGGGCAAGTGGAATCTACAAACAAAGTTCTGGAAGCAATTCTGACCAATACCATACACTTTCATCATATATACTGGGCAGATAGACTTCCATAAGCTTTATGGGCATACCGGACTACATGGAGGACTACCACTGGTCATACTCCTTACGAGTTGGTAGTCGGTAAACAAATTTTCCTTCCCATAGAGTTTCAGATCCATACATTCTACCTAGCAGCAGAGTTGGGGTTGGATTTGAGTGAAGCATAGAAACAGAGGGTCATGCAACTTAATGAATTGGGAGAGATGAGGCAGGATGCTCTTCAAAGGACTATCCTTGTGCAAAGCCAACGCAGCAAATGGCATGACAAGTATATCAAGAAAAAGCACTTTCAACTAGGGGATTGGGCATTACTTTTCGATTCCAAATACAAAACTTTCAAAGGGAAACTTACAACGACATGGTTGGGACCTTACGAAGTAGAAACTATTTTTGATAACGGTTCTATCAAGATTAAAACCATAGATGATTCTCAGAACTCCTTTGTAGTGAATGGACATCGACTAAAAGTGTACAACAAACCTTTGTCAAAAGATGATTTCTTACACGAAGTGGCCAAGCAAGCAGAACTAAATATAGTAGGGGGAGAGTCTTCTCCTCCTGCTGATATTTGATCACTCAGATTGTTTTAAAATTCTGTACATAATAGATCTTTAGCAGAAAAATAAAAAATATAAAAAAAAAATCAAATAATATAAAAAAGAAAAAACATTCATTTTCTTCTTTCTCTTGGATATGTTGATCTTTTGTTTTCAGTTTTANAGGCTCCTCAGAACAAGTGCAGAACTGAATTCACAACAGGTAAGAAGGTAATATTGTTTTATTTCATGAGATTTTCTTAACAATGTGACTAACTTGTTTTGCAACAGATAAATTCGAGCTTGTTTTCTCCCTTCGTTTTCTCACTAAAATATGAAAGGGGCATTTATCAGGAAGGATTATTCTTTACCAGACCTGGTGAATTAGTATGGGAAAGAAACCCCCTTAGAGTCTTCTTTTGGCATTTCCTCAGACTCTCCAAATATGAGGAAGCAATGAGCATGAACTAGATTGGGCTCATAAAATCCACAAGCAAGCGATTACTGTTCTAAAAATTATGTCTGAAAGATTTCTATCTGCACTCGCGTTGGATGATGTGGAATACGTTAAGGTCCACCTTCCAACAAATCTCACTCCATCGACATCAGCACCTTATCTGGAGCAGAGATTAGAGATTATTTAGCACCCTGGACTCTACATGCCTTAATGGTAGATGTCTTTGCTAACAGCCATGGGAATACACCAATGTCTCTTGGTTGATAGATCCTACAGGTGACTCGATACCAACACCTCTATTCGTACCTGTTAGGATGTGCTGTAGGTACCTTGAGGCCCATTGACATCACAGGTGGTTCATATCTCATCGGTTAACAGAATTCATCAATGGCTAGTAATCCGATGATTTCTGTTTGTGTTCAAATCCAGAATATCTATTCAAACAAATCAGACTTATACCATGGGTGAAGCTTTGAAGCTATTGAAGACATGATTTCAGTTGATCTTTTTTAGGCCAGAACAAAAGCCAGGTTCAGGGGTCATCCTCAGACAATCTTTTGTTATACACAGGAAGTTTTTCTCAGAAAAACATTATTTGTTCAAATTCTTCTGCAGATTCCTGAGTGTTCCAGTAGTACCAGTCAGTACCAGTACAGAGTTCATCAGTTACAGGTTCATCAGAAAGACCAGAGCAGCTACAATTTTCGCGCCCTTCAAATCCAGAATTTACTTCAAAAGACAATCCTACAACAAGACTTGCATAACAATGGGGTAGGTAATGTAATTCAGGTATGTTTAGTTCGTATTGATTTATTGTATTAATTTGCATACTGATAAGCTTGAACTAAGGGTGCCTTAATTACTCCATAACGTTTCATCATTTCCATGACCTGTAACTAACGAACTTACCTACCATGACATTTCATGTCATAAAAATGCACCATTACTAGAACTAAGTTCGATTTGACTCGAATATGATAACTCTACACCCTCGTACGACCTTCATCATGTTTCGACACCCTATCTATCTCCACGACAATTCAAATCTTCTCATATGATTTTCTTCTCGACCACATTCTCCATCGCATTCTCTCCTTTCATTGCCCTCACCCAACCTTCGCTGCCACCGATAGACTTTCCCTGTGATACCAAGAAGAGCCATGGTAGAAAATCACCACGAACCAGAAACATACGCCGACTTGGAAGCCCTCCCGGAGTATGGGGCAACTAGAGATATTTTTAAGCAAGCAGGGTGGGAGCCATTTCTGAAGAAGTTCGATGGGTATAACAATGCAATCAAACTCCACTTTGCGCTGCATTTTGAGGGTGGGACCACCAAGGTGGGCAAAATTGAGTTCGAGGTCACAGAGGAGTTCATTGTAGAGGCAATTCAATTGCCCACCACAGGACAAAGATGGACAAAGGGACAGCCGATTGATAAAAAGCTCTGTGCGTAGCTGTTGAAACCTTAGTACCGGGAAACAAAATGGTCCGAGGGAACATTGCGATCTTGGCTAGAACCACAGTGGGCTCAAGTGTTGGTCATCCTCCAGCATTACCTAATGTGTGAGGGTCAATATACCATTATATTCCCCTGCCACGCCCGACTTCTGTTACACTTCACAGGTACTCCGTTGAACATACCCTTTTTCTTGTTAAAAAGTTTAAAAAGGATGGCCGAACAGGTCCAAAGGGCTAATGAGTTTTGGGGGAGTTTATTTCACTTCACTCTAGTTAAAATATTGATTACATATGCACTGTCGAAGAAGCAAGAAACTTGGGACCTCTTCAGTGTAAAAACCCTCGTCTGTGCCTAGTCTAAAGCTAAGAGTGTGAAGCCTGGTCCCCCACACAAAAAGTTGAACTCCAGGAAAAACAAAGTCAAAACCCTGACTAAAGACCATGTTGGGGACCCTGAGCCCGAGCCTCCAATTGATCATGAGGTAGAAACCAATACTAAAACTGGGAAGGCCACCACACCTACAGAGGTGAACATTGAAGCCCCGAGTTCTCCCCCAGCTACCGAGAACATAATTGATTTGGATGAACTAGCCGAGTCAACTGATAAGCCTAGGAGGAACCCGAAAAGAAAATGTAAAAGCGTATTGTTGGGAATGGACAACTCGGTACCCAGTTACCCCCCACAAGAGAGATTGGAAAGTATAGATGGTCACGAGGAGGCCCTAGAGCCCTCCAAGATGACCTGGACTTTGTCCCAACTCATCTGAAAAAATCGTAAAACAAATCGGCAGGCTACCACACCCAAAGGAACTATGCGGAATGAGTCAATACAAGTACCAACCGGTACCCCTGTTCAGATGCAAAGAGAATCCACTCCCGGACCTAGTCCAGTTGACACCTATGAATGAAGCCCAAATGAGTTCACCCCTGAACTCAGTCCAGACCATAATTTTGATCCGGTTGACACTTATGAGCGTAGCCCAGATGAGTTCACTCCTGAACTCAGTCCAAATCATGATTCCGATAGAATTCACACCCTTGATCAAAGCCCAGATGAGTTTACCCTTGCGTCTAGCCCTCCAGCACAGCTAGGACAAGACCAAACATTTGAAACCCACTGCGAGATTTCCTCCAGTCGGTCCTTGAAACCAATGGTGGCGAAACTAGAGAGCAAGAATAGAAAATTGAAGGAGAAGTTGCATGAGTACATTGTACTGGACAGACATATTAAAACCGAAAACGAACTCCTGAAGCTCAGGGTAACTCACCTCTTATCCAAAGTTGGAAGGTTAAAGCAGAGGAATAAGGATATTTTCAAAAGGAACAAGCAACTTCAGAGGATTGCCAGAAAGCATGTTATAATCAACAAAGTCCTCAAGAAAGAAATTGGGAATCTGAAGAAGCAGGAGAGGCTACAAATGTTGGTTGCAGCCGCTGCAACCCTCTGATGGCTACCAGTTTTTGATTTTTGTTGCCTGAGGACATGCAAGGACTTTAGTGTGGGGGCATGTTGGTCTCCGGTTTTGATCATATTTTTTTTCCTATATCATATTCCACAGACCTCCATTTATATACCCAGTACCACCCTTTTGGCCTTGTTTTGACATAATTGACATCTCCCTACCATTCAATGGGGTTACTTAAGGTATCTTTGCATTTCAAGCTATTTTTATGCACTTTGATGCTTTAAATTGATATTGGAACTAATGTCGCTTGGGTTAGGTACCACTTCTATTTTTGGAACAGGATGCCGGTACCAGGTACCAACTCGTACCCGTGGAGATACCAATGGAGCCACTCAAGATTTGTGCATTATGGTCCGGATGGGAGACAGAGAGATTCGCATGATAGCTAGATTCATCGCCCATAGGGTGCTTGAAGGCATAATGATAAAACTAGTTCGTTAATTCTTCATCTTTCACACTTCGTGACACTACGTGTCACGAAGATGTGAAAGCCATTTTTAACTTGATTCCAAGACTATTTTCAGATCGGGGATCCGTTTGTTTATGTATTGTTGCTTTAAGACTGTTATGAAAACATGATATATATAACTAGGAGGTCACTCCTAAAGACAGTTGGATTATGTTGGATTATGTTACATCATGAACACATGTTTTTGAATACAAACTATTGTTACGTTATGTTACCCGACTGTCATACGATCTGAGTATTTTTCTTATGAGTTAATGAAGCGTGAAGTTACACCATGTTTGCATAGAATGTTATAGTTGGCTCTAGTTGTCACTTACAATGTTTGTGCCATTTGGTTGGGCCCGCCAAACAGGTGCAAGCCACTTCTTTATTTTATCATAGGTTTAGTTATTTCAGTGTGTCAGTGTTTGCTTACACGATAGTTTAAAGTTTTAGAATTGACTCGTTCAAAGTTGTGTTTATTTATTCCTCAACTGAATCGTTCCAACGTACTGTTATCTTTGACGTTTTTGAGTATTGAATGCATAACTGATGACTGTAGGGTTTAGAGTATGAACATGGTTTGTTTGGTTTCTGGTTTTTGATTTGAACATAACTTAGAATCAGCATGAACTTTCCTTTGTTAAATAGTTAGTTACCCTGCTTAATTAGAGTAGATAGATTATAGTTAAAGTAGAGGGAGCTCTCGGTACCAGTAGGTAGGGTAGTTCTCTGTTTTCCTGTAGACAGAATTAGATTTATTTTTTATGCTCTAAATGAATGCATTTCAGGAAAAACTCTTTGTGTCATGGCTTAAACAGAAATGATGATGATAGATGATTAAAAGATAGTGGTGGAATACGCTTGTGAAATCATACTTATGGATGGAAATAGAAGCACCAACATTTAAATGTAGGATTGTTTTCTGTTGATGACTTAAATAGGAAATTATCAGTTTCAAGATAGTCATTAAGATTCAATTTTTCAGAATAAGTGTGTGTTTTCTTCTAAGGATAGCATTCAGATAGAGACTAGAGCCTTACCCGCACATACAGTGTAGCAGCTCAAAGTTTACCAACCCTGGTTTGACAATTTAGTGTTTCAGGCCATTCAAATCTTCAATTTAGTAGCCTGACATCCTATTTATACTAAATATGTCTATCAAAAGAACCATCTAGAGGAAGATCCTTCTAGAAGCGAAAGTTTCATTAGGTCTTCTTACATTCGACTTATTCTTCCTTATTGCTAGGCCTTATTAATATTGACCTTTATTACATCAGAATATATTATTATATCTACATGAGGGGTTAGGCCCCTAACATACAAGGGTAGGTTTAGGGGTGGGCCCGCTAATGCACAGGAGAAGGAAGAATACCCACACTCATATGTGCGAGTATAATTCCATATCTCATGCATAATGTGCAGATGTGCTTGACATAGCCTTGCATAGGGGAACGGGGGAGGTAAATATAGGAACAAATTATATGTGTGTCTTTTAATATGACAGTTTCACATAGTGCACAAATGTTTCTCAGGAAGCTACACATCGGTGCGTAGTTGTGGAGAGAGCAGGTGCGAATGTGTGCACACCTATCAGGGTGACATCTACGCATTAATGCACAGTTGTTTTTTAGACATATATGCATTAGTTCAAAGATGTGCAAATAATAAACACGCACATGTGTGCACCTATGTGGGTGAAAGCCGCACACTGGAGGTGAATCTAAGTGTGTTTGTAATTTTGAATGTTTTGATGTTTTTGATGAATGATGAGGGTTGACCAAGTGTATTCGTGTGGATGTAGGTGATCATATTGTGATGGGAGAGAAATATATCAGTCCACTGGAGGGAGTGAGACTGGGATAATCTCTGAGTGGTGGTGAGGGAGCAGCCATGCATTCAGAGACACTTGGCAGCCTGTGGGTTTCTCAAGTTCTTCAACTTCCCTTTGATATGGTCGCAGGAGTTCCTGTTTCAGTATCTGATATCCATGTGGAGAACTGATCTGTAGTGCTTCATTATTAGAGAACAAAAAATGACACTCTCAGCTATGGAGGATGTGTACTTTTTGATAGGGCTCCCCTTCTGGGGGATGGCCCTACCTGCTAACCCCAGCTACCGGGGGATTTGAGATTGGTGGACATGGCACAACGCTATTGCTCGAGAAAAAACCCAATGTCAAGTACTCTTATCCATATTGAAGCGATGGATGATCTCTTGACTCAGTGCATTTCCTCCATGGTAGCGAGGACCTTTGGATCCTTGGCAGCTCAACAGATCATGGGAGGTCAACTGAGGATTGTGGAGAGGGTCCTGGATGGGGACTATTTTTCCTGGGGGTTAATGCTGCACTCTAGAATGATGGGACAGATTCACCAATATCATACCACCGACTATGGTGATTTTGTGTTTGGGTAGATCCTGGTGGCCTGGTTTCTGCAGAGGGTGCCCTTGTTGCACTCAAGGATTTTTCTAGCGCCTTTAGGGTCGCGATTGATGGGGTGGGCCCAGGTGATAATGTGTCATGGGGGGGGAGAGGGTGGCCACTACTTTATGGCCATTGTGGCACATGTGTGGCATCATATGCCAGATTTTATACTACAGTATCCATATGGTGTTATGGACTACCAGCATGACTCGGACATGGTGCTGCCTCCTGGGGAGGACTAGGACTAGAGAGGTATTGTTGTGTATTTATGTTTTGTGATTTTGATAGTGTAGCATATGATTATGTATATATGGATGTTGACTTTACCTTTGGTGTTTTTGTTTGTAGATGTGGGTCCTTGAGGCCATAAGGCTGAGGTGGTCGAGGAGTTGGCTCGCCAGGGGCCAGGATGACCATCACGGGAAGAGTTGTGGGTAGGACATCGACACAGGCTAGATGATGTCGGTGTTAGGCCAACACATGATCCGAGGGTACGTTAGAGATGCAGGCTAGAGGACGTTGGTGATGGACTTGTGCATGAGCTGTGGGCAGAGGCTAGAGGGGGTATGGAGGACCTTCATCGATTATTCAGGGAGGTTCTACATGGTGTGTCAGAGGGCATGTGGGCCCACATATAGGATGAGAGGGTCCTAGAGTAGTGTGTGGGTGCACCGAGAGAGTGGTGGACCTTGATCCATCGACCAGATGTAGTAGGGGTAGCGATGACTGGTTAGTTGCCCCTTGGGCCTAAAGGACCCCTAGCTAGTGGGGCGTCACCAACTGACAGAGGACCTGGGGGGATCTTTGGGGCCACCTTGAGTGTTGGGTTTTGTATTTGTATAGGATTGTGAGCCCATTTTGTACAGGGTAGTTGATACCCATTTTGTATAGGTTAGTGGGTACCCATTTTTTACCTATAGTGGTGAGGGGACTCGCTGGCCTATGGGTGATGTATATTTTTTATTTTGCAAACATTTATGACATTTTGGAGGATATATATATATATATATATATATATATATATATATATATGGATACATATCATTGGTTCTTTTTATTTCTAAATGTGGTTATGTTTTTTATGGTTGATGATGTCTAATCCATATGTTGTGACCGATGTATGATGCTTATGTATATGCGATGATGTGTTGATGTGATAAATGACAATCTAAAACTAGATTAGCCATACTATCTACTATTTTATTAAATTGTTGTGGAATATGTGTAAATGTAATTGAATCGAAGTTTTGAGATAAGATTCTAACTTGCAGGTACTTGCGACAGAGTCAAGTATCGTGGACACGATATACATTGTTGAGCTACAGGATGACAAGCTGGGAATCTAATAAAATTCTAAGGTGACGAATGTGGTAGTGACTGGCCCCGGTGAGGAGAACAATGAAGACGACATATTCTACTTGGTTGTTGGTGGCTGAGTCCAAAAATATGTCGTTGGAGTGGAGTAGTTCATGTGAGGGGGTATAGAAGGCCCAAGCAATTGAAGCGAGATTTTGTGTTCAACGGCTAGCACCATCAGCATAACCGATGTGGTATGCCAATGGAGGATGCATCTATAAATAACACAGATGCTAGATCGAACACGAGGAGTGGATGTGAAAAAAAAGACTAAAAACTCTACAAATGTGTACAAAGAAAAATCCTAAGGTAGAATGTCTATACTCAGGTGTAAAACTTATTTAAGTAGAACCCATTGATGGGTTCTTTGAGAGGATAGCCTTCTGGAGAGGCCAAGATGTATGCACCTTTAGTGAGATAGTGTTGTCCAATGTAGGGTCCATGACATAATGAATCGAATTTACCATGATTGAGAGTATCGTGGGAGATATCATAGTCTAGGATGAGATCGCCTTCATTAAATGAACAAAGGTTGAGATGGAGGTCAAAGGTGGCTTTGGAATTTTTTTTAGTTACCTCGTTTTTCTATAATGAAGATCGACGATCTTCATCCAATGACTCTAAGTTCAGCAAGTGCTTCTCCATTGGATAAGTGTCAGGTAATAGCTCGATGGAAGTGCGTAATGTGGGAAATTCATGCTCGATGGGGAGGGTGGCTTCAATCCCATGGACAAGGTGGAACAGTGTAAAATCTGTGGCAGTTTTGACTGTCATGTGATAAGCCCATAATGTTGAAAACAACATATGATGCTATTTGGTATTATGTTTGTTGACGGTACATTATAGCATGGTTTTGAGCACTTAGTTGACAAATTAGACTTGTATGTTGGATTGAGGGTATTATGGCGAGGAAAAATCATGGGAGAAGCCTAATTTTGACCAGAGTTCTGTGAATATCTCATTTTGAAATTGTTTACCGTGATCAGATACTAATTGTAGTGGAACTCCAAAACATGAAATGATGTGATTGAATAAAAAAACATGTTGATGTGTCAGCGGTATTTTTGAAAGTAGGCATGGCTTCGTCCCATTTGGTAAAGAAATCGACTACCACAACAATATATTTGTTTCCATTACTAGAAGGAGGATTGCAAGTCATGAAGTCTATGCCCCATTTGCAGAAGGGGTTAGTGGTGATGATTAGATGTAGAAGAGTGGGTGGTGCTCATTCTTTGTTTCCATAGATCTATAATTTTTCACATCGTTTGACAACATGGATGCAGTCATGAAATAACCTAGGACAGAAGTATCCTGCTCAAATGATTTTTTGGGCGGTGGACATACCTGAGAGCTGGCCACCACAAGCGTCTCTATGGCAATCGTTGTTGTAGGAAAATCTCCCTACGGATAGGTAGATCACCTCTAAGGCTTGACCTTAACCCTAGACATAAAAATGCTTAACGTGGACACTGACTTCCTTTCAAATCTATCTAAACTAACACATGAGAAGGAAGGATAACAGAAGTACCTCTTAATAGATGTTTGCCCCTGCATGCTCTGAGTTGCGCTCCAATCTTTTGCTCCTCGCTGAGCTCTGTGGACAAAACAAGATACGACCACTTTCTACTCTATTGATATTAGCTTGAAAACAGATCTATCAGTTAATGATAAGTTCATGCAACATCAGACACGAACTAGAAAGAAACAGGCCAAGTGTGTCATATTAATGAGAATAACGACAACAATGCTTACAATTGTAGATGCAAATGCGACAACTTCGTCAAGTCCCCTTCGTCTAACCCTTGCCTGAAAGATCCACAACCTAGATAACAACAGCTTCACTGATCACTCTCCTTTGGCTGACTATGAGTTTCCTCCAAGATCATAACTTTCATATGTTCTATTCTCCCCCTTTCCACCATCATAGAGCCTGTTTATATAGGTTAAGAGGAGCTTAACCTCTTGAGTTATCTTTAGAACAAGTTGGGAACCTCCTTCTTAGATCAGGGATCTCTTGATGAAACCAAGAATTCGAGCACAACTGCCTCCTAATCTCAAATAATCCTCCCCTTATTCTCCTCAACGGACAAACAACTAACCCAGAATAGGGAGCGCTCCCACAGAAGGGATCTTAGAGCGTTGTAGCGCTCCCTGGTAAGCCTTGGGGAAGAGCCAGTGCTCTCAATATGGGAAGCGCTCCTCCAAAAGTGGTTGGGGAGCATTATAACGCTCCCTAAAGCATTATAGGGGAGCGCCAGCACTTCTGCAGCTGAAGTTGGGGAGCATTCCCCCTCCAAACCTTTGTTTTTGGGCTCTTTTCAGGTGTCAAGATTTGTTTTACTCCAGTAAACCAGTTATCCTACTTCAAATCAGTCATATGAGATATGATGAGTGCCTCCTCAGTGTCGTAGTCATGGCATTATGTCTGAACATTTTTTGCGACACTAGTGACCAATTTGTGACACTTGCGAAAGTTGTAAGGAATGATGCGACACTTACGACAATTGATAGGGACAATGTGACACTTATCCAGTTGAGCAATTTTGACGTGTAATAGAATGCCCCCCAAAGTGTGAAGTCAGAAAATGCGAATTGATTACTGAAATACTTTGTAGACGTTCAAGAAAGGGTATAGACTCAGAGAACCTGACGGAAGCTGCACACAAACATCCAACAAATATCATGACATATTTCAAAACCCAAGGCAGGCATACCTATGCTT